>NW_020769431.1:846532-921074 GCF_900518735.1 Pseudonaja textilis
AGAGAAAGGGAAGGAGGAAAAGAAGGAAAGCAAAGGGAGGAATGGGATGAAGGGAGGGAGGAGAGAGAAGGGAAAGTAGGGAAGGAAGGAACGAAGGAGGCACGGGAAGGGAAGGAGGAATAGGAGGGAGGGAGGGAGGAAGGGAAGCAGGCCGAGAGGCGCCCCCCCTTCCCAGCGCCCCCTCCCCATTTCCAGGCCGCTCACCCAGCACATCGGCCGTGCGGTGCCGGGCCACGAAGCAGGCGTCGTCGCCGTAGCACATGCCCTTCTTCAGGATGCCCTTGCGGAAGTCCTTGCCGAAGCCGCAGCTGGCCGTCACCAGGCTGTAGTCGCGGGAGTCGGTCTGCGAGAGGCCCCCCAGGACGGCGCGGGCCACCAGCCGCCCGTACGAGAGCACCGAGAACATGCTGGGGGGGGGGGTCGGCAAGGCGGGGCCGGGAGGAGGAGGAGGAGGAGCCCCCCCAAGGCCGGAGGGGGTCACCGGCGGGGGGGGTCCCGCGGCCTGGGGAGGGCGGTGTGTGTGGGGGGGGTTCAGCACCGGCTCAGGGCCGGGCCGAGGCCCCCATGGCGGCCCCCTGCTCCTCCGGCGGGCAGCCCCCTCCTCTGCGGCGGAGGCCCGCGGGGCGCCCCCGGCCCCCCCGCCAGAGTGGGGGAGGGGCCCGCGAGCCCCCTTCCTCGACGGCGCCGCTCTCTGAGGGGGGGGGAGAGCCGGGCGGTGGGGGGGGGCTCTGCCGCTGGTTCGCTCGCTGCCTCGAGGGGGCCGCCTTTCCTCAGGCGCTCAGGGCCGCCGCCGCCGCCGCCGCCATCGCCCGCCTCGCTTCGCCGCCGCCGCCACCGGCTCCTCCGGGGAAAGGAGAGAGACGAGCGAGGTCAGCTCCGCCTCCGCGCCGGCCCGGAGCCCGTCTGCGCTCCTCAAGCATCCGGGCTCCCCAGGACTCCCGCCCCGCGCGGCCCTCATTGGCGGCGCGCCCCTCTGGATTTACATACCCCCGCCCTTCCCCCGGTGGCGATTCGCCCGCCTTAGGTGTCACTCTCCGGGGCTACCATTCGCGTCTGCGGACTACCGGCCCCGGCATGCTGCGCGGCGGCGGAGTGGCCCGCTTCCCCCGTCTTCGGCCGGCGCAAGCCTTGCCGGGAAGTGGTGTTCCTTTCTAACCCGGAGCACGTGCGCCGCCCCGGGAGCGGGTCACCTTCCTTGCAAAGCAGGAGGCGGGGAGCAAAAGTGAAAGTGGGGCGATGATCGAGTCGGGGGGGGGGGGAGGAAAAAGCCCCCGCCCCCCACGTGCCCCCCAAATAATCAGAGAAATCCTGACTCTCCTGCACTTGCAAAACCAGTTTCTCAGTCTCTTCAAGTTTTAAGATTGTGTGTGTATGTATATACAATTCATATATATAATATAATTGTATATATAATATATATAAATAATTATAAATAAATCAGAGAGAGAGAGATAGATACCCACCCACGCCGACTTCAACTCCCAGAATTCCCTAGACAGCAATCGTAGCTGGGGAATTCTGGGAGTTGAAGTCCAGATATATCTTAAAAGTCGCTGAGATTGGGACATCCTGCAGAAGAGGTTGGCACTGAGGGAGGGCATCCTCCCACCATTGCAGAAACGTTCAAGCTTTCAAAAGGAAAAGCAAGAAGGAAACCCTGTCCTGCTGATTTCTTGCCCATTTATCTTACGCATATTTACTCAAAAAGTAATCCGGCTGGATTCAGTTAACTTTCCTTAGCAACACTTGAAAAGAATGCAGCTGTAGGTCGAAAGCTGCCCTCTCTACCATGCCTGTATTTCTCTCCCAAAGGGATTCTTAATCTCCGGTTTAAAAGGCGCCACGTTAATTAAACATGTCATTTCAATCTGTGTTTTTCTATACGTAGTTTTTTTAAATGATGCTTGAAAAATCAGTGAAGGGCTCCTATGGGTTTTCTTATACAACTTTTGTTGGCGAGAAACAAAAGGGAAGAATTCCAGAAATATCATTGTGTCAGGTTCTTGCAACCACAATGCTAGAGAATTAAATGATAAACTGGTTTCTTGGTTGTGGCTTGGCGGAATGTAGAAATCTCAGTTAGGGTGTCTTGTTCAAGAAATTGTGGTTTATTGCAATGCCTCTTTGCATGAATGCTGGGGAAGAATGAGGTAGAGGGGAACTTTGAGGAGGGCAGATGTGCCAACATATTAAATTTTTCATCGGGCCTTGCTAAATTACCTTCACAGACATAAACAAAAGCCTAGGGAGATCTGTCAGGGGCCAAGTACAAGAAGATCTGGACAGAGGGAGCAAACAGGATGAGTAAATGGAAAAATGACATATGCTTTGCCTTGATTTAGGAGGAGGAGGAGGAGGAGGCGGAATTCTCTGTGGCACCTGAAGATTGAGCAATTTTGCAAATTTAGGAAGAAGGGATAATGGTTTCATTGGCTCAGGAAAACTACCAAAATGGTAGAGATTCCTCTTAAGAGGAGCCATATGCTGAATGGAGGCTGATCTCTTTTGGCAGGAGAGCAATTTTGCAATCACACAGTTGAAGTAGTCCTTGACCTACAACACTTGTTTAGTACAGGACAGAATAGTGACCGTTCAAAGTTACAACAGCACTGAGAAAAGTGACGTTAGGGCCGCTTTTCACACCACCTTTGTAGCATCCCCACGATCAAAATTCAGCCAACTGACAACTGACTCATACTTATGACGGTTGCAGCATCCTGGGACCTTCAGAGAAGCCAAGTCAAGGGGGAAGCCAAATTCACTTAATGAGCTAACTCAGAAGTCTCCAAACTTGGCCACTTTAAGACTGGTGGACTTCAACTCCCAGAATTCTCTAGCCAGCATAGCTGGCTCTCTTGTAATCCCTTCCTCTGTAGTCCCTCTCCACTATAGGAGATTAAGAGAGAGAGGAAAAAAGCAGGCATGGCTGGCTGGGGAATTCTGGGAGTTGAAGTCCACAACTCTTAAAGTGGCCAAGTTTTGGGGACCCCTGACCTAACTTAACAACTGCAGTGATCAAATTGCACAACTGTGGTGAGAAAGACTGTCAAACGGGGCAAGCCTCACTTAACAAAGGTTTCGCTTAGCGACAGAAGTTTCGAGCTCAACGGAGGCCGTAAGCCGAGGAACACATTGTGCAGATTTCTCAAACAGTCAGGATGCTTTACGGAAGCCGAGGGATGCTCAGATCTCTTGGGGCAGGATGGACAGACAACACAGGAGGGCAGTTTTGCAATCCGAGGGCTGAAGTGCCAACGCCTCCCCGTTTTGAAAAGTACCACCTGGAAGTCGATAAAAATCTTAGCCAAGAAGAGGTTTCACCACCCTTTGATGTGTCTTCATTCCTCGTCCTTGGCATGCCATTTTCAGCCCTAGAGGACCCGGAAGCCAGATTGCAATCCTGCCTTGCCCTTCCCCAACCGTCCCAGGGATCTAATCGGCTCCATCTCAGCATTCTTCTTCAGCTTGAATGGCTGCTCCTGCCGTTTTCTAATTGCTATGCTTGCATCAAATGGTTTCTGGATTCTTTTACAATGGAATGCTGGCTGTTTGAAAACGCCCTCTGTTCCTCATTTGCAAACCACGAAAAAATAATAATAATAATAATAAGCACAATTTTCACTCCAGCTTTTTCCAAGTACAGAGAATCTAGGAGTTTGCTATACTGATCTTATCTTCCTCCGAAATAAATGGGTTTCTTCTTCACCTACTAGAGCTTAGAGAGTAGTAGAGTTGACCAACCTTGGCAACTCTTAAGGCGTGTGGACTTCATTTCCCAGAATTCCCCTGCACCCACTGAGTTGAAGTCCACACGTCTGACAATTGCGACGGTTGGAAAACCTTGTTGTACAGGGCTTCAACCTGCTTTTCCTCTTCCTTAAACCTTGAATCCAAGGCAAGCCCAGCCTGCTTCAAATTATTTGTGGACCACGCTGTGCAATGGACTGCAAGCCTTTTTACAATCAAATTGTGTGTGTGTGTGTTTTAAAGCCCAGTGCAGCTCCGACATGCAACATTCCTTGCAAAGCAAAATGTTGTTTTCCAACCGGCAACGTGGACTTTGAATAGGGAGGACCGTCTTCCTGCAGCATCACGGAAGGCCTGCACTTTGCTCCTTTTGAGGAGGGAGGGGGGGACAATTTGGGAGAATCCGAGAACATTTCAGGCCAATTTGTTTCACAAGGGAGTAAATTACTCTTTGTATACATGTCCTAAAACTACAACCAGAACTGAGCCCAAAATTTATGTTGCTAACTGAAAAATTTGTTAAGTGAGTTTCTTGAAATGAATCACCGCAGTTGATAAGTTAGGAACCTGGTTGTTAAGTGAATCTGGCTTCCCCATTGCTTTTGCTTGTCAGAAAGTCACAAAAGGCCTCATGACCTCAGGACATTGCGACCGTTATAAATACGAATCCATTGCCAAGTGCTCGAATTTTGATCATGTGACCATGGGGATGTTGCAATGGGCATAAGTATGAAAAATGGTCGTAAGTCACTTTTTCAGTGCCCTTGTAATTTTGGTCACTAAAGGAACTGTTGTAAATTGAGGACTACAATGTATTGTATACTCATTAGGCATAATGTTGCATTTAGCAATAGACAAACAAATAGTCCATATGATTACATCAGTTTATCAATCACCCACCTCCCTAAAATCCAGGCAATCTGCAATGACACAAATTAAAATTGTAATTGCATAAATCAAATCTCTCCAGACAGTTTGGGGACTACAATTCCATCATTCCCCAGTGCACAAACCCACAGGTGTTACACAAGCGCAGCAGCCCTCTTTTCGGCTACACTCTTGAATAAAGTGTAACTTTAAGATGTGTACTTCCCAGAATTCTCTGGTCTCCATGGGGAGTAGGGAATTCTGGGAGATGAAGTCCACACATCCAAAACCTGCTGGGGTCGAGAAACACTGCTCCAGCATTTTCTATGAGGAAATATATTTCTGGATGTGAAGGTTTTATACGGCTATGATTGCCAACAATCATCCGCGGTCCTTTATCTACATTTTAATTTCAAACCAGAGAATTTGTGATTTTGTCACTCAACAACAACAAGTAAAAATCTGGGAGGAGGGAAATACTAGCAGTGAAGATATTTGGCTGAATTAAGAATGGAAGATTTTTGATTAAGAACAGTCTGCTCCACGGGGATCTGCTATTCCTAATAACATGAGTTGCATATTAGTTGCTTCACGCTCATTTTGTGAGATTTTGGAAAGTCTGAGGCTGACTTACATAACCACATACTGAGCTTGTTAGTCACTAGGCTCATGACAGGCAAACAGTGCACATGGGGTGTGTATATGTGTGTCTCAAACTTGACCAAACACAGTTAAGTACACTTCTGTAAAATGTGCAAAAATTGTTCCTTCAATAATACCAAAGATGGATGCGAGGTCAAAAAAATGTTTTGTTTTGTTTTTAAATGAGAAGTTTGGGGTTCATTATTAAGTGCTTTGGTTTTATTGTATTGCGAACAGTTGCTGGGGTGCATCCACAGTTTCGTTGTATTTGTACAATGACAAGAAAGTTCTTCTAATTGTAATTCTAATCAGTTCTTACTTGGGTAAGAAATGAGTCACCAGCTCACACTGCTGGCAAAACGTGACAGTGGTGGAAAATTTGACATTTGCACAAATGCTAAAACTTTTTTTTTTAAAGTTTCTTCGTTTTGTCCTATGCAGCTGGTATTTTTCTAGCTTTCTTAGGACTGTCAAAATACCTTCTGGTACCGTACCCCCTCTGCAGTTCAAATGGTGAAGCTACACAGGAACATAAAACACTCCCTCTCGGGGACTTGATAGACAAAGGGAAATTTTCATTTAATAACCAGACAAACATTTAATTCAATTTTACGGTGTAGAAGCCCCAAGCTGCACAAGATTCTGGATGGCATACACAGTTTTAAAAGCAAGAACAATCACGAAAGTTGGACATCCAGCCAAAACAATCCATGACCAAAGACAACTCAACTCTGCTGTATCCCAAGACTTGGAAGAATAGCCATGTTTTTAGCAATTTTCTGAACTTCGTTAGGAGTTATTTAGAGAAAGCAAGGGCCCTTCAAATCCAGCTACTCAGATGCTGATTAAATTTTTCAAAAATCAAAACACATTTTTAAGGGGTCCTGACTGCTCTGAGTTTGGTTGCTTTCTTGCAGACATTTCATTACCGAACTGGGTAACATCATCAGTGCTAAAAGAATAGGGTTTGCAGGGAGGAAGTGGAGGAGAACTGTGAGGTCCTTGATACCCTCTGAAGTTGGTTATTGCAGATGTTTCATTACCAAACTAGGCAACATCATCAGTGCATTAATTCATTTTAACCCTGATTTACAAATATTCTTCTATATAAGTATCATAACTTTAAGCCTCCTGTGGCCGGTGGAATTCGTGGAGTTGTAGTGCACAGATCTTAATTTTGGGGTGTCCAATCTTGGACACCCCAATTTAGCCTTATGAGTGAGCCGTTAACTGTTTTTTAACCATTATCTCTGCCTGTGACATCTCCATTCTTGTTGAAGCCTTTCACAGCCCCATCAGGTCCCCCAGACTAAATAACAGGAAGCCTAGCTGGCAAAACTGATACCCCAGTAAAGTTGTTATCATCACTTGAACAATATAAACCAGAATTTCTGGGATCCTGTGGGAAGTGGAGCAAAACCTGGTGAGACTACAAGTCCCAGAATTCCTAACGAGGGGAAAAAATATGCCACTGGAGTGTGGATACAACGTTAAGCCGTTCCCTGGCAACGCCTTCCCGACATGCTTCGAGCGCAGTTGATTTCCCCCATCGCCTCCGAAGGCTCCCTGCGTACCTTGCGCGTCTCCATGGTTACCAGCTCCAACTGAGGCCTAGGCCGCTGCGGCCTAGCAGGCGGGATGAGGCGACCAGGCGGGCCGGCGCCGCCACTTCTCCTGAGGCGGTCCGTTCTCTTCCTCTTGCTGCTACCCGGCGTTTCCCCGTCCACGGCCGGGCCGACGAGCGAAGCCTCTTCGAAGCCGGCCACCAGTGCGGGCGGATCCACCGCGGCGGGGTCGACAACAGAGCCCCCTCCTCTTTCGCCCCTCAGCCAGGCGATGTCGACGGCAGGCCCCGTCGAGGCATCCAGCCCGCGCCTCACGTCTCCCCAAACGCCGTTTCATGTCGGCCCGTGGCCGGCGCCCGTCACCAAGGGTGGGTCTCCTGTCGCACCGATGGAGCCTTCATGGACAGGAGCAGTCATGCCGGGGCGCTTCCCGCAGAAAGGCGAAAGAAGCTGGCGGGAGGAGAGGGGGGGGTCTGGCTGTCCCTTCCTAGCTGTGGCAGGCGGGACTACAGTTCCCAGCATCCTAGGCCATAGGAAGCAAGCCCTAAGGGATCTGGGAGTTTTATTTATTCTTTTTTTTTTTAATTTATTTGCCGCCTATCTTGCCATGGGGCTACACTAGGCGGCTTATAACAATAAAACGGAAAAATGATAAAAAGGGTAAAGATAACGATAGCAAAGGAATAAAAACCAAAACAGTGGAAGTACAATAATATATTTTTTCTTAAAAAGAAAAAAAAAACGTAGTCATCGACATCTACGGCCCTATTTCCATGCATGGTTTTTCTCCTTGGTGAATCCCAGATGTATACATGGCTATAAGAAAAGAAACTTTCATCTGATTTTTTTTGGGTTCAGTGGCTCTGAGTTGAAATAGTTCATGCAAAATGATTTTTAGTGTTTCTGGAAGTGGGGAGGGGGGGGGGCATGCATATTTCATAAACTATGGTTCATCGCACAGTCAGCCAAATGTTCATTCTGAATTCTGCATTTTTAATCCACCCATCAAGTCCTTTTGAGGACCTGGGATAGGCGTATGTTTTTTGATGATATCTAAGATATCCTAGCAGATTGTCAGCGGTTCTGAATCAATCTACTTTTTGCAATTGATTGATGTGAGGTTTGTCAATGCCAACTGTGTGCAAGGGGTGCTCCAGCTGTTTTGAAATTGCATTCAAGGTTGTTATTATTACTTAACTGTTCACTACCATTCTTGTCAAATCCGTTTTTCAGTGACCGAGCTCTGCGTCTGTGACCTGCTGGAGAATCAATGTGACGTAAACTGTTGTTGCGATCCTGTTTGCACAGCTGCAGATTTTAGCGTCTTTACTGCCTGTTCGGTTCCCGTTATCACGTAAGTGTACACGTTCTAGAGTGACGCACATGTGCATTTAGACGTTTCCACAAAGATCTCTAATGCACTCTGTTTGAACTTGCCACATCAGAATAGCAAATTGAGGATGCAGTCCCTGGGGCATTGTCTCTTGAGATTAAAACAGAAAGAAAAATTATATTCATAGAATGAAAATAGGACCTGGTTCAAATATGCAGCTTTTGAAATGGCACAGTCTTCTCATAAAATAGTCTCGATGCAGAATACAGAGGCCAGGGATGTTTCATTAAAAGGTTTACCGAGGTGTGGTGCCTGTGAAGTGAAAAACCAGCACACTGGGGAGAAAGCTCTTCTTAACCTGGGAGGCTTGCTTGCAGAGAGTTTTTTTTTTTTTTTTGCAGTTAGGTATATAGCGGATTTCAATCATTTGAATGCTATTCAAATTAAATAGAGTCAAAAATGCAAAACATGAGATAAAATGTTTTGCATTTGCTAAATTCCGCATTAGCACTTTACATAACAGAATTGCCCCTTGCTTGTATTTCTGTGCCCACTTTAATGTGTCTGGATTCAAAAACAGCAGAGGTAGAGTATTTGTCTACTTCTCCATATTGGAACAATACCTGTGTGGCCACCGAGATGTTTTTAGGGGTGCATTTTTGAACACTGGGTGTACTATTAATAACCCATTGCAATCTGCATCCTGCTTGATTGTTACTTGTTTTGTATGCCATTTCCTTTTTGGCAGCCTACCCACTCTCCTTTCCACAACTTCTTTCTCCTCTGCTGTTCTTATGCATTGTGAATTTGACAACCAAATTAAACCTTTGTGGATTAGCGATGTCCTATTTAAATATCAATATGCCAGCGAGTTTCCTGGTGCAGCCTCCCAACACAGATTTTGCAGCCTTTTTCCACAGAGCCATCTCTTCCTCACAGATCTGTTCAAAACCACCAGATTCATTTATGCAATTGCTTTCTTTTCCCTCACAACACCTCAGTGTGTGTCTCCTTGCAGAAAATTGTCCACAGCTCTTTGGAATAAGAATTGTGCCACCACAGGGATTAATCCCATCTTTTATTTGCCCCCTGTGCCAATTGCCACCTACACTCAATATTTTGAGAACTGTTAGATATATCAGAACTAAAGCTGACTCCTAGATGAATTTTTACCTATGAAATGAAGTGCCCACCTTATCAATAGAAAGGCATAGGTTGATGGCGGGTCTTGGTTTTTGGAAGGCACGGGCTTAACCTTTGACCCCTTGTTTTTACATTGTCTAAAATATTTTTCAAATCCATTTGTGCTATTGATGTGGTTTGATTTCGGAGGGTTTTTAAAATCGTTTACCTGCCTTGTTTCGACAACCGTTTTTTTTCCAAATGGATTTTTCCCCTGTCCACGGAGGAAAAAAGGCATTCCTGTATGTAAAACAGGTTAAACCGTTGACAAGCTTCTCTCTTCTCTAGAGGTGACGGGCGTTTCTGCAGACAACCAGAAGCCCTCTATTCCATAGATCAATCAGCTCAGCCTCCAGAAAGGATGTTTCAGCTAGTCGAAAAAGTCAACCCCTCCGTGTTCTGCCTCCAGACCTCCAACTGTAAGTGGAACAAACCGAAGCCTCGGTGAATATGTCACTCTCCGAGGATACGCAAACTGATGGGATACGATAGAGCTTGAAGGGGGTTCAACAGGGTTTGAAAAAACACAGTCACTTGTAGAGGCAGGGGGCCATCTAGACCAGGCTCCCCAAATTGGGCGACTTCACAACTTGTGGACTTCACCTCCCAGAATTCACCTCCTCAGCCAGCCAAGTTTGGAGAGCGTATGAAATGTTTAATTCAAATAAAACGGCTTTTTTGTGTGTGTGATTATGTCCAAGACTTGCAACATCAGTACAAATCCTGTATAGTTTGCCCCCACCCTGAAGAGCTAAGCCAAAAGGTGAAGCTTTATTGTTCCAGTGTATTTCCTTTCATTTTTGAAGAGAGAAGGGTAGCAATGGGTAGCAATTAAGATGTTGAACAACAAGTAGCAAGGGGTTTTTTTCCCCACAGTGCTCAGGACATGCAGGGAAATGCTGAAATGCTGCCCCGTTGCAACGGGATGTACTAAGCTTCTCAAACTTCTTTTCTTTTTGCAGACAAAGCTGGCCTCTCCTTCCAAGCTCCAGAAATACCCACTCTGCAGAATTTCGATAGGCTCCTTCGAGAATTTGACAGGGGCAGTAGCTTTGCGACTGGAAAGGATCTCGTGCTGGAAGCAGAGTCAGAGACCCCGCGGGAGGCTGGCGCAAACGACACCCGCGGATACAAAGTAAAGAGCCCCTCTTGGCCCATCCCATCTCTTGAAGCCACATTAGATTTTGTCCAGGAGACAAATGCGGGGACTTCCCACGGTTGTCTCAGCCGTTTCCCACAGCCTGATAACTCGGGATTGGAGACGGCCGAGCAAAAGCTTCCCAGGGTTGAACGGTGGCCGTGGCTCCTTCTTCCCGGTGGGAAACGAAGTTTCTTCTCTTTTCCGTTAACAGTTTAAGGATCTCATTCAAACAACCGACGGCTTTCTGAGGCTGCCTGCTCCACTTCTTTCCCGCTGCGCTCACGACAACCCTGCAGGTCAGAGAGCTACTTCTGGGTTGGTGTTAGGGGGACGGACACACTGGGTAAAATGTCACGTTTTGCTCTGATTTTCTAGACTGGGGGGGTCTCCCATCAGCGCCATCTCACACCTTCCTGAAAGAAACCCAACCAGATGGCTCTGCTAAAGCCACCTTGTCTGGCTTCACAATTTCTCCTTTTTTGGTTTGAAGGATTTGTGTTTCTAAAGAGTTCCAGGCCCAGGGCTGTAGCATCTTTGAAACAGGGGCCCAAATTTAGTGGTTGTGGATGAAATACAAACATGAGGTAGGGCCTTAAAATTGAGCTGAGCTGGAGGCAGGATAGAAGATCCTAGGATTGATAAAATATGCCTCCATTTCATTTCTGCCTCGAGCCCTGGGCAGCAGCAGTTGGCACCCAGTTAGAGAACCCTTACCACAAGCAGCATCCTCGGCTACATGGAGCTGCAGCCTGATACGGAGGTGGGGCGTTTGGATGAGACAACCCTAGATGAGGCTTCTTTTATCATAAGTTTCTAATCTGAATTAATCTGAACTTCCTTTGGTGCCCTTGGAGCCCAAAAGTAGAATAGTTTCTAAGTCAATAAGGGGGAGCACACAGGCACATTCATTACAGAAATGAAGAGTGTGTTTTTTTCTCTAGAGAAGGCAGTTTGTTACAACGGAGTCCAGTCTAAGCCAGGCATTCTGGGGCTTTGGATTTAATCCCTGAAAGGGATCTAATCTCCACCAAACACGAGATTTCCCTCTGAACCCTGTTCTTCGCTGCTTTCTCCAGGCTTCTTAATGACCCAGGCTGAAAAATGCAACACAGCAGTCAAAGTGGATGAATGCGGCACCCTTCCTGAACTCAGCATGCCGTTTTACACCAATTTTAGCATTTTGGCGGTAAGCGCTTATTTGGGGAGCCTTCTCGAACGCACAAAGCACAAAACTGGAAGGGTGGGGCGTGAAGTCAGAACTGCTGGTTTATTTTTCATTCCAAGAGAAAAAAAAGAGTTTTCTGGCACAAATGCCCGGAGGTTAGGACACGGCCCACCCGCGTGTCTCATTTGTACAATACTCGGCTTCACCTGAAATGTGACTTCTTCTTTTTTTATTATTATTCCCATTAGGTACCCAATTCGAGCCAAACAGTAAGTTTAATTTTAATTCCCACTTTGAGCCCTTGATAATGCATCTGTAGGCAGATTGTACTTAATGATACTTAATGGCAGCTCTCCCACTGTAATTAAGAAATAATGGGGCGGTTATCGCTAGGTAGGTTTTCCGAGTTGACATCTCTATTTTGGTGGTGAATTTTAAAACCGTTGCAAAGCAAACTTGCTCTCCTTGGAAGGAGGCAGCGCAGCCCAGAAGAGGAATCTGGTCAGGGCAAAGGAGAAAAGACGCGGCTGGTGTTTCTCTGCCGTCTTGGCTTCCTTGGGAAAAATGGAAACTAGTCGCCTCTATGTACGAAAGTATTAAGATTTTTCTTACCGTGCATAATTAGTAAAATTTTACTTTAAAACATTTCACCCATTCCAGAACGGAAAACTTTTTCCCAACAGAGGAAGTTTTTTAAAGGGTTATGTCCATTTTTCCTTGAACACCTGTCAATTACATAGAGAATAAGGGAGAATATATTCTTTTCCAAATAACTTTCCTTGCTCTTTCCTGGGACTTCCTTGTCACTCGTGTGTATGTGGTTCAAGTCATAGATTTTGCTAACTCGCGGTTTAATCATAGTTTGAACAAACCGCACCCTAGGCCTAAACCCCCAGCCGTAATGTCTGAAGCCTGCCTGTGTACGAAATAAACTTGGATCAAGTGGTTGTTGCTTATGAATCTTTTCAGGTTAACCTCACCATCCAGTCCATCACAATTCAGACGCCAGAGGGGCTGCGCACTCGCCTGGCCAACGCAGACGTTGTGTTGCTCCCTGCATTAAATAATCAGTCGTGCAGCAACGTCATTCTTGAGGTAGGCAGCTCTCACCATTTCATGCAGGGACGACAAACTTTTGCACTTAATCCCAGAGAAAACGCGGAATGTTTCACAGTGTCTTCACTACCTCGGTTAAAGCTCTGTGCTAAACCAAGATTTATGTCTGGCAGGTCCAACCTTTTGGCTTGCTTGGACTGCCTTGAGTGAAGAGACACATATTGCATGTAAAATTAACGCATATAAATCACATAACGTGAAAAGTTTACGATCTTGTGGGGCTGCATTACTAGCTGCCCAGGGCTGCGTCCTACCCATGGGCTGTGGGTCGGACATGCATGGTTTATGTTAACCGTGGACGGTTTATGAATCATCCCGGGTTGGTTGAGCCTAGCAGAAAGCCTACCTAGATTTATGGAGGCCTCTACTTTGCTGCATTTGTTGAACTAAAATGCTGAAACAGGAGAGAAAGAAAGGGCATTTTTGTTCAGCTTGATTATGGCACCTGGAATGTGGCCCTTTGGGAGATTTGGCCGGCTTCCATCCCGGGAAGCTCCGAAGCCTTGGCTTTTCTCCCAGGCTCTGGGCTGGGGTGGCCAGAGCATTTTCGTCTTACTGACCGGATTCGCCATCTTGTTTCAGGATTTTATTCTGATGATAGGAATATAAAAGCCCTATAAAAGCCAGATGGTTGCGAGCCACCTGGAGTAAATTTGGAGCCAGGCAGCACCTGAGTCAGACAAAGTAAATCACCCTTGCTTTTCAGGCCCGTTACCTCCTAACCTTTACCGAGGCAGGTGAAATCGTGGAGGCAACCATCTCGCTGGTTCTGGGGACAGTTCACAGCAGTGCCGTTTTTCTGCAGCAGGTGTTTGCCATCCGTTTCATACAGGTAACTCCTAAGTTATGTGAATATATATATATTTTAATATTGAATCTCCCCCAGAGCACTGGAGACTTCACACTGGAAGACAGATATTTCTCAAAAGGAAGGGGGAAGCATTCAAGATTTATATTTAAATTTCCACTGTGATTTGGTTTGAGTCCCTATTTCTCATTGCTGGGTCATTGTAATAATAAAAATAGCTATTTAATAAAGCAGTCCCTACAATGCTAAGGGATTTGTGGCCTGGTATTCAAAGCAAAATCCGTCATTTGCAACATTTACATTGGTTTTTTTAAAAAAAACTTTTTTTAACAGCAAGCTACTCGGCCTGTTCCTTTCAGCGGAAGCCCAGGTTATCTCGTTGGGTTACCAATAAGAGCTGGATTTAGATCAGCTGGATATCCTTTTTTAGTCCATAAGCATGGGAAAATGATCAACAGTCCCTTTTTTCAGGGCCATTGTAGCTTGGAACTATCACTAAACGAATCTTTGTAAGTCAAGGACTACCTGTAGCTGGTATTGTGGAGCTTCGAACCAGTTCTGCTGCTTCTTGTACTAGTTCTGCCCTCATGTCTGCGAGCCACAACTCATGATGTATATATTGTGCAAATCCAACTAATTGAGGCTAATTTAGTAGTCCAGGATTAAAGAAACCACCCATAAGCCCGGCTGCTGCACCAAAACTTTTTGTCTTTCCTTCACTCGCTGCCTTCACCTCTGGAGTCATTCAGAGTTTGAATGAAGGAAGCCAGCTGACCATGATGAAAAGCACCACAACCCAGGATTGTTTCCAGGCAGAAGGGAGCCGAACCCCAGTATTGTTTGGGTACAATATGGTGTCCGGATGCAAAGTGAGGTAAGGAATAAGATGGCTGCGGTTCTGACATGTTGTCTCCCCTCTTTACTTGGATGCTGGGAAGGTGGATCATTGCAACAACTACTCTGTCCAACGTGGTAGCCGCTTTTTCTGGTCCCAAAGGCCTCAGGAATTGCTAGGGGGGCTTTTGTGGAGGGGTGAGGAGAGGGGCTTCTCGGCCCACATCTGGAAGCCGCCACCTTGGGGAAGAGCCCTCTCGTGGTCTTTCCCCTGCTTGCTTCTGAGTTATTGATAATCTCATCCCAACTTTCAAAAGAACACAAGCCCAGTTTCACTTCACTTTTTCCCAGGCATATTGCATAAATTTATCAGGCCGCTGGGATGCTTGACAACGATTTTCTTTCCTTGAAGAATTACCGAGGGTGCCGAATGTACACTTCTGGCTCCAGAGATCCTAAGGGTGTTGAAAGGCCAAAATTTTCCAGACTTTGTGGCCTCTTTTGGAGATTCCTTGCCTCAGAACAGACTGGACTGGGTCGAAATCTCTTACAATGCCACCAAACCGGTAAGAAGTCGGGCTAACATCTCACTGGATGTTTCCTTCCTCCCTCGAGAACCGTCCTGGAAAAGAAACAGTACCCCAAGACTATTTGGGGGGGCATGCAAATAGGCTACGTAACAACATATATCCTATGTAGGCAAAGTTATTTAAAAAAAAACAAGAACAGGAACCCCGAAAAAGATGCTGGGGAATTTACCGATGTCCCCAAGGACTCAGGGTGACGCTTTCATTCTTATCCGCTGACTCAAACACTCCAAGCCCCGTTGACAGGACAAAGTGCAGTAGGTGATGCTTAGCTGGAGCTGGGGGGGGCACCCCCCCTCATGCAAAGCAGGTCTTGTGACCAGCAAGACTTCTGACTCTTTTTCAGGCCATCTGTGAAATCCCCGTGTCCTTTGAAGTGGAAGTGAAGTGGACTAAATACGGCTCCTTGGTTAACCCCCAGGCTAAAATCGAGAGCCTCACGGTGATCATAACCACTGCTGCCTTACCCAAGGTGGGTGGTGATCTTATGGGAAGTTGGCGGGGGGGGGGAGTAGAAGAACACTGGCAGCTTATTTTTAACTTTAGCACACTCATTCCGTGATCGCAAGGGGTGGTGGGTGGCTGTTAAGGCATCTGCCTAATAAAACTGGCATTCTCTTCTGAAAGGCATCTTGGAGCTATGCTGGCTGGGGAATTCTGGGCATTGAAGTCCACACATCTTGCAGAGGTTGAGAAACACTGGTCTAGATCCCATTTGGGGTGCAGGGGGGGGGAATGATCTGACTAACTCTCTCTCTCTCTCTCGCTCTCATAGGTCAATTCAGGAAGTGAAACCATCGTCCAGATCCTCAGCTCCGTCTCGTTTGTGGATATCTCTGTCCCTGCACAGCCAGGATACAAAGCTTGGCCCACCATTGAGGCCCACCTGCCCTTCGATTTTTTCTTCCCTTTTGTTTAAAGCCACCTGCGGAATCCGAAGATGCCGGCTTTGTTTTGTTTCTTTCAAGTGGGAACCTTTCTTCAGATCCACGCTGAAGTTGAAAACAGTTGCTGCATCCAAGTGAGCAGAGGCCAAGGTTGTTTTCGGCCGGCATCCACGTTGGGAAGACTGGGATTAACGGTGGACCTTGGCAGAGTTTGCTCGACGATCATCTTCCTTCTGCTGCTGCTAGTTCATCAGGGCCGAGTACGGACCGAGGCACAGATCCTGCCAGGTGCTACTGCCGATGGGAAGGCTGGGAAGGGAAATCCATGCATTCAGCAGGCCCCAGGTTGGAGAACTTGGCTTGCTATGTCCCGAGTCAAGTATAACGGGGTCTTCAGGGACTTAAGATGCAGCCTTTAACAGAGCCCAGATGGCAGATGCTCAAAAGGCATCAGGAAAAGAAAGGATTAAAATTCTGAAACCGGGACGTCGGAGAAGGATTCTGCCCTTTAAGAAGCCTCTTCCGCCTCTCACAAGGGTAGCCTTTGAGAACTACCGGAAGCCACTTCCAACCATGGATTTGAATTTATTACATTATTTCCACTAAGCTCACTTGTGAGCTGTACAAGAGAGAACGGCATAGCTCATTTGATAGGGCTGGAGCTGTTCTACCACGCCGGGTCTCCAGAAGAGATCTAGGCCAGCCAAGTCCCAGTTGGGTGCCCTCCAACCAGCCCCGCCTCCGCGCACGATGGGGATGATGGCAGGAGGCAGCGTCCACTCTATCTGAAGGGCATCAGCTTCGGAGGAAAGCAGCCCGTGCTGATAAATAAATGTGCCAAAGGATATATTTACAAGGTCACCCTGTAAACAGAGAGTAGCTTCTCGGGGCCAAGGAAGAGATTTGGCCGCCGTAGATCCAGGTCAGGCCTCTTATTTGGACTGGCTGAGGAGCCCATGTTGCTTCAAAAGACTGTTCAGCCTTTCGATTTCTGTTTCCTGTTGAAGAACAAGAAATGAGGTGATTTCCTGGGCCCCTCAGGCCTGGATGCATGTTTTTTATCAACAGCCCTTTTCCATTTTGGTGATGGGGGAACGGGGGACGTGCAAACAGAAGAAAGAAAGTGGGATTGAAAAGCTCCGAGGGAAACCTAGGACCAATTACCTCTTCAGTATTGAATAAAAATAATCACAGCTGAATTTTCTCAGCTATCGCTATTGATTCTTTTCCTTTCATTTGTTCCTGGCTGCATTTTATATTTCATGGGGAAAAAATAAACAAAAAACACGAAGGGTTCTGGGCTCTTGTAAGAGCAAAGTCAAAGCTGTGCCATTACATTGGAATACATTTAAGGGCAAGTACCCTAGAAATCTCCTTGTTTCTGCTGGGTCCAGGGCAATCCCCCGGAAGGCATTAAAAACTCACCTTCTCTGCACAGCTGCTTTCCAGCTGCTGGACTTTGGCACTCAGCTGCAAGTTGGCTTGCTTCAGCTTGGAGATCTGCTGTTCTGAGCGAGTCTTCACGGATAAGATGATTCCTGCAGATGGAATTGAAGGACGGGACAGTTTACAAAAACTTTTATGGGCCAGGCCTGAGGGCCGCTTGAACGTGAGCAGGGCAACGTATTTACAGCAAACATCCAGCTTCGGAAGCCGTGACAGAAAAGGGGACGGAGGGCTGGGGTTGTATAAACACGGACAAACCTGGAGGCGAACTCAGTCCTCAAAAAGAGGGAAACTGATCCAGGAGAGGAGCGACCTGCAACCAGGGAGAGATTTCCCGGCACCGAGAATGATTAATCAGCGGAATGGCTTCCCTCCCAGAGGTCGTAGGTGTTCCAACACGGGAGATTTTCAAGAAAAGATCGGACAGCCCTTTGCCTGGCCTGGTCTAGGCTTTTGCTGCCTGAGCAGGGGTTGGACTAGAAGACCTCCAAGGTCCCTTCCAAGTCTTGTTATTCTCTTACTCGGGGGTCTCCCGTAGGATCAGGCCTCTGAAAGCCCACCCACGGAACCAACGGGCTTTGTCAGCGTGGGAGTAAAGAAGGCAGCAAATCCCCTCCCCCTTGTGACTGTAGGACTGGAACTGTGTCCCTTGTACCCTTACGATTTATATGGACTGTTTCCTGGTATGATTTGATGGCTTATTGTGCCCCGTGACTATCATTATGCGTTGGACGTGATGATTCTTGACTCCTGATGGTTGTATCTTTTCTTTATGTATACTGAGATTATTTACCCCAAGACAAATTCCTTGTGTCTAATCACACTTGGCCAATAAAAGCTATTCTATTCTATTCTACTCTACTCTACTCTACTCTGCTCTTATTCTATCCTATTCCTGTTCTGTTCTGTTCTGTTCTGTTCTGTTCTATTCTATTCTATATTCTATATATTCTATTGTCTATTCTCTCTTCTATTCTCTATTGTATTCTCTCTTTTTTCTTCTCTTTTCTCTCTATTTTCTTCTCTATTCTGTATTCTCTATTCTTCATTCTCCATTCCCTATTCTATTTTCTCTTTTTTCTATTCCATTCCATTCCATTCTATTCTATTCTAAAGAGGAAAACAGGATGGAAATACTCAAGGTCGAGTTGTTCAAGAAGAACCAGCCGTCTTTAGGTCAGGGAGCCAAGAGTTTAGCCAACCCCAAACGTTCTAAAGGAGGAGGAAACTCCCACTCGAGGGTCTCAATCCTTCTTGGATCAAACTGGACACCGTCCTGGAGTTTAGTTCCCAATATTGCTCTCCAAAACCGCCCTGCTTTCCAGCCGTACCGTTGATGATCCTGGCCACCCGCCACAGCCTGAGCAGGATCAGCAGGCCAAGCGCTTCAAACTGATGTTCCTTGAAGAGGACCACAATGTCCAGGATGAAGGAGACGACGACCACCAGGGCGTCCAAGACCTCAAACTTGTGGTGGAAGAACTCCAGGCGGTAGGCGAAGAGCTTGAAGCTGACTTCCACCAGGAAGAGGGAGAGGATGGAAAGGCTCAGGTAGTGAAGCACCTGGGGGACACAGAGGGGAGGTGACAAAAGCCGCCCAGGATTACAACGGGGGAGTTTGGCGGTGGCGCAAGACACGAAATGGCTCTTCGCCTTTTTAAAAATGATTATTAGCAGCCTTGGGCAGGAAGATGCCATGCATTCAGGCAGCCCTTGACTTAACAACTGCAATGGAGCCCAACATGTTGCTAAGCAAGACAGTGAAGTGAGTTGGGACCTTTTTTTTTCTTTTTTCTTTTGGACCCAGTTAAAAGAACCACTGCTGTCGTCAGCTTTTCTTGTCGGAGGCCAGCTAGGAAGGCCCCGCAGGATGATCACATGACCTTGGGAGCCTGCAACTGTTCTAAGTACATGCCAGTTGCCAAGCCCCCAATTTTGGATCCCATGACCCCGGGGATGCTGCAACAGTTGTAAGGGTGAAAAGCAGTCACTATTCTCGGTTCCCTTGTAACCACTAAACAAGTGGTTATAAGTTGAGACTCCCTGTATAAGATTTCAGGGTTTTTCCCCCCAGTTTTTTGCACCATTAAATCTTGGTCTGCAGTTCTACAGCTTCTCCTTATTTTGCCCTGTTTTCCGATCCTACAGGACAAGAAAACGGCACATAAAGTGCTCTTATCCAGATAATCTTCAGTTATCTGGTTTCTTGAGTTCCCAGCAGTCTCATCCAAGCTTATCTTTGCACGAAGGATTCAAAATCTGCTCTCTTTTGCTTTTTCAAAAACAGAGACCCTGGCTAAGACTCCCACCAGAGCCTTCTGGATGATCCCAAGGCACCTCCTGCCCAGAGATGCTCCTCTCTTCACCCATTTTTCTCACCCTTGGTGCGATTTCCTCTTTGTCAGGGTGAATGATCTTCAGATCCAGAAGCAGTTCTCCCAGCACCAACACGGCATCCAAGATCACCAGGCAAACCACCACGATCTGGGATGAAAAGGGGAAGCATCCAGGTAAAAACGATAGCATGTGTTTGGAAGTCCATCAGCAAATGTTGAGGTCGGTTCCCTCAAATATAACTGAAGCCCAAACGCACGAATGTGTGCAGGGGAATGGGGAGAACAATTGGGACCATCCCAATTTAGCATTTCTCTAGCCTTTTCCCAAAACAATGATTGAAAAAAATAAATAAACAGTGATAGTGAAAAGCAGCTCTCCTCAGCCTGGGCCACTTTCAGATGTGTGGACTTCAACTCCCAGAATTCCTCAGCCAGCATGAAGTGCCCACATCTTAAAAGTGGCCCAGGTTGAGAAGCACTGATTAAAGTTTTGGCCTCCTGACTGGAAAACCAGGACTGGTAACCCAACTCAGATAAGCTAACAATAAATAATAGCCCAATCAAGGGACCAGCAAATTCATTCCCGCCAAAACTGATAGGGCAAGCCACTAGTACATGAGACCAAACCCCGCTCCCTTACTAGCACTGATGGTGTTACCTAGTTTGGCAATTAAACATCTACAAGAAAACCACCAAGCTCAGAGAACAGCAAGAACCCCACGATAAACCTGCTTGAAAATGTGCACAGAACCGTGGAATGCCTTGATTTACTTACACAGTTTGCTGAATAAACCAGGATTGGCTAGCCTCACTGCTAGTTATAGCAGACAAAGGGATTTCTTTGGTTTTGGTCAAACGTGGCATACCTGGGATTTGGATACGACTGTCTGTGACTTACAGTGCAAATCCAATCAAATGATTAAGGCCGAGTGGAACACCCCAGCGTGTCAACCCAGCAACCCAAGATGATCAGTATTGTCCTGTGCTTGTGTGACACCGAACTCAGACAAGAGAGCCCCTGGTGACAGACCCCCATCCATACCTGGAACTTGTGGGATTTGAACAGCCTTTTCATAATATCTCTAAAAGTTGGCTGCCGGGCCGCCGATTCGACTTTAACCGCAACCTCTGGTGCCTTCCCTTCTCCTTCCTCTTCTTCCTCCCATTTCTTGTAGTCGTTGTTCCACTGGGAAGTGTCATCTCCCACCACCGTGAAGTGTTTCAGATACATCGACATGGTGGTCACTCAAAAGTACATCACCCCCCGGAGAACAGCTGCAGAAACAGATCCTGGTTAGTCAAGGCTCACCTTCCTAGGGGTCCATTCATGGACAGGTAAAAAGAGAGAGACAAGAATGGAATCACCCAGCTAAAGTGATTGTTCTTTCAGGGGTGTCCGAACGTGGGCACTTTAAGACTGATGGACATCAACTCCCAGAATTCCCCAGCCAGCCGTGTCTGTTTCTTTTTTCTCTTAATCTCCTAAAGTGGAGAGAGATTGCAGAGGAAGGGATTACAAGAGAGCAAACTCTGCTGGCTGGAGAATCCTGGGAGTTGAAGCCCACCAGTCTTAAAGTTGCCGAGTTTGGGGACCCCTGATTTAGGTTACTGAGTCCAGATCCCTACTCAATGTAAGGCACCTCCCAACAGCCCAGGCACAACTCAAACAAACCTACCAAAGTCACCGACAGTCAGATAACATACAATTTTAACAAATCATCCTCAGGAAATTTCCCACTTCCCTAATTAACTACTCTACCCTTGACTCATGCACTCAATGCAGGTTCAATTTGTTTCCAAGAAGGGCTCCCACAGCACTGACAAAAGCCCAGGAGTTAAGTGCCTCCTTTTTGAAAAGAAAGAAGAGGAAAAGGGGTTAAGAAACCAACCTCTCCTACGGGACACTGCGAGGAGAGATAAAATAAGGGGCCCTTTTAGCGGAAGCCATGTGAAAATGCTACCTTGAAGAAGAAGAAGAAGAGGAGGGGAATTAGGATGCATCACCCCCAGGCAGGAAGCCAGCCCTGATCCCCAGAGCACCTGCAGAACCCTCTGCCTCTTACCGTGTCCAAGCTCTCTTCCTCCGCCCGCCGAGCCTGTCCCTCTTCTGCCAAGGAACCTCAAGCCCAAACGAGAGGAGCCCCACCAAGCCCGCCCGGGAGAGAAGGCCGCCTGCCGCGCTAGAGGGACCTTCGCTGGCTTGTAGGAGAGACAAAGGAGAAGCAAAGGAAGAGAAAAAGAACCACCCCACGTTTCCTGTTTGCTTTACTTTGCATAAGACGTTCCTGTCGCAATCTTTGCTGCTGATAAAACTGCGGGAGGGGCGAACGAGGGGAAAGCCCACCCGGAGTTTAGCCAACCGCAGCGGCCCTCGGAGGAGAGCAGTCGCTCCCGGCATTTGTTGTGGGTACAAACCACGGCTAGGACGGTTCTCCTTGTCCTTGGCTGAGATGGCACCTGCGTGCCGCACGAAGAACCCCGGTGGGAAGTGCCCGCAAAAGGAGGACCCGCTGGGAGGGGCAAGGTCTTGCTAAATCTAGCCCAAAGTGCAAGCACTTGGCTTCAGTGCCAATGGAGAGAACTGGTTGGCGCCGATGCCTGCTCTGTTTATGGTCCCATAGGGGGTCAAGTAAATACCAGTCAATGCTGGTTTTTATTTCTTAACATTCGAATGCACCTTTTCTTTTATGGACACCGAGAGTATTTACACCAAGGCAAATTCCTTGTGTGTCCAATCACCCTTGGCCAATAAAGAGATTCTATTTCTATTCTATTCTATTTTATTCTTATTGTACCCTATGACTGTCATTAAGTGTTGTACCTGATGGTTGATGAATGTATATTTTCTTTTATGTACACCAAGAGCATTTGCACCAAGACAAATTCCTTGTGGGTCCAATCACATTTGAATAAAGAATTATTCTACTCTACTCTACTCTACTCTACTCTACTCTACTCTACTCTACTCCTATTCTACTCTTATTCTACTCTTATTCTATTCTATTCTATTTGTGTTCCTGTTCACAAATAGCTTCCAGGTGAATGGAAGAACAGGTTTGCATGGCTATGCAGAGGAATCGTAATCTAATCAGAATCAGGAATTACACCCTCCTTGTCTATTTGCTGCCCAGAGGGTTTATCGCAAATATTGTCTAGCCACAAACAGACCCGCTTTCCTCCGGGGGCTGGGGGAAGAACGCCTGGTTTACGAAATCAGCAAGGAAATTCTCTTGAAACGCTGAAGGTTATTGCCAAACGGTAGCGGTCTATTCTGAAGCACTCGGGAACCTCTCGGTGTTTTTCCCCCAAACAAGCGGCACGTAGTTTGCTCTTTCTTCATCTAGAGCGGCCCCTGCTCTCCCCTCGCCCTGAACTTGAACAGGTTGGGCTAAACCAACACAGGTGGGAGCATCAGCTTAGGGCAAGGTTACACAATCCGCAATCCTGTCGAACCATTTATAGTAACCGTTGCGTAAAAGGGAAAGCAGTGCCGAGCTCAGCCTCGGAAATTCAGGGTTTTACCTATTTATAGCAGCCAGCTCTTAAAATAGGCAGCTCCGAGAAGGAAAGTACATACCTGTTTCTTGACTAAACCCAAAGGGGTTGAGTTCAAGAACCATCCCAAGCCATTAATCATGGATTACAAACATCAGTGGCTTGGCTGACAGTGGGTGCTTAACTCAGAATAAAGCGTTGCCGGTTGTCTACTCCAGTTCGGGTTCTAAACCCCCCTAGAAAAAGAGGGGAGATAGCTGAGGCAGGAGAACATCAAGGTGGCCTTAAGTTTTCTTGGAAAGCTGCAAGATTAACCCCCTCCAAAACTCTAAAGGAGGAACTTTTCCAGGCATGAAACAATGAATGTTTCACCTGTCCCTGCTCTGGGAAACCCAGATTTCACTTTCAAGAAAGATTCGTGGCAAACCAAACCTGTGGAGAAATCCTAGCTTCGCACAAACCATCACTTAGCCATCTTTCATTCACCTGGGAAGAGAGGCAGATCTACTCTGCTCCTACAACGCTAAAAAGGGGGGGGGGCTGCCTCCTTGTTTAACCATGGTTTGTTGAATAAGCCACAATTCTCTGCCAAACACAAGGAAATTGCTAATCGTACAACATACGGTTCCTCACAGTCTCTTATCCCGTGTGCTGCTTTCCCAACCTGGCACCTCCACCTTCCAGAATTCCCCAATTTTGGACTTGGAGCCAAAGGCCAGGAGGCATCTCCCAACTCTATTGAGTCCACCTCTCAAATTCTGCTGACCAAGCTTTGCTGACCATAACTCGTCCGCTCCAAAACACCTGGGAAACTCACTGAAGCTTGCAGAAAAATCTGCCTGGTTAAATATTCTTCAGTCTTCCACGGAAACCAACTTTTATTTACTTTTCTTGCAATCCGTCAGTCCCCCCTCCAAGGCCTTTCGCAACTTCTGGGATCTTTTAGAAAACCCCCACCCCAATGACCCTCCTCCCATTTCTAGCCTGTCATGTGAAGGTGGGGCCTCTTGCTTGCTTGTTCCTCCCCCTCCCCAATCTTCAATTAAAATGTCTCTTTTTTTAAAAAAAAGCACTTTCAGCCTCTCTTCCCTGTCCGCATTCTTCCCTTCTCTGCGGGTTCAGCAAAGCTCACTTTATCAAAAGCCCCACACGACAAAACATTCCCCTTTGGGGCAACCCTTCCCAGGCCTTCAGTAAACCCGCCAACTCTGTTTCAAAGCTCCGCTAACATCCTGGCGGAGGTTTTATACGAACCTCTTTAAATGACCCCCCAGCTTCCTTCTATACTCTCTGCGTTTCAGATTCCTTTTCTTCGTGAAAGGCCCCACCCTTCCCACAGTTAAAAAGTTTTATTCTTTATTAATGTTGAAAAACTCTTTTTCTCATTTGAAAAACAAATTTTGCATTTTTCCTCTCTGGGGAGGGTGCTTTCATTTCATGCTGCTTAGCCACAAGCATTTACATTTCTTGAGAACAACCGTCTCTGCAACCAAGTCACACTGGGTCTATTAGAGTATAGGGGTCTCTCCAACCTTGGCTGCTTTTAAGTCTGGAGGACTTCAACTCCCAGAATTCCTTAACCAGCTTTGAATTCCCCAGCCAGAATTCTGGGACTTGAAGTCCTCCAGCAAAGCTGGCTGGGGAATTCTGGGAGTTGAAGCCCACCAAATCTTAAGGTTGCCAAGGTTGGAGACCTCTTGATGTGGACCCGGGTTAGCCTCTTAGGGTGCAACCGCGGGGTGGGCCAAGCTGCATCCAAACGCCGGTCGGTCGGGAACCACCCTGCAAGCGGCGCCCTCGTCCCCCATGGCCAAGCCCGCATCGGCCGCTTCCAGACGAGCGAAGAGGCCTCTTGGCCCGGCTGGCTGAGCCGAGGAGGTTCCGGACCGCCCTTCGCTCCTCGACTCCAAGGGGGGCGGGGGGGACGGGCAGGGAGACAGCCCCCCCCTCCCCCAAACTGGGGAGGGGGTCCTATGGGGAGGGGAGGCGGCCCGGCTCCCAGCCTCGTCCCGGGACTGCTCGGAGGGCGAAGGGGAGCTTTCCCGGGTTGCTCGTGGCGCAAGGGGCTCCGCCTCTCGGGGTCCCCGGCTGGGCTCCCCCTGCCCGGAGGAGGGCGGGCTGGAGCTCCCTCCTTCCCTCCCGGGGCCCCCCTTGCCGTACCGTGCGGGGCCACCAGCCGCTTGGAGAGCCCGGGCTGCCTGCGCCTCCCCCTCCTCGCCTCGCTCCCGGCCCCGTTGGCGCAGAAAGCGCGTCTGGATGCAGGAGGAGGAGGAGGAGGAAGAGGCGGGCAGCCCGGCCGGTCCCCCACCCACCCCACCCCACCGCCCCCCTTCCCGCCGGCCAGAGGGCGCCTCTCCCCGCGGGCGGCAGGCAGCGCTGGCCGGGCTCCTCCGCGCAGCCGGCGGGGGATCCGGGCAGGGGGCTCGGCCGGGTCCCCACATCGAGCCAGCCGGGGCTGGCGAGGGAAGCCGTCGCCTGGCCAGGGAGGGCGGAACCGGCTCGGCTCCGATTTCCAGGCTTTCGGCCCGGCCGAGTGAGCAGCCCGGCTGGGGGGACGTCCCGGGCCAAAGGTCGGCTTCGGCCCGATGTGCACGTTCTGCTGGCCGGCCAGGCCCCCGAACCCTCCCGGGCGCAACGGGCCTCTGGAGGGGGGCCTTGCGGAGGACTTTCCCCCCACCCGCCCCGTCTAAAGCCCCGCTGCGCTGCCCCGGGCAAGGAGCCCCACTCGCCGGGAGGCCCTCGGGGGAGAGCGCCGCGTCCCAGGCGCTGCCTCTCCAGCCTGGCGCCCATCTCCGCTTCGGCGGAGCCTCCCGGGGGCGCCTGGGGTGGGCGCCGCTTCCAGCGCCAAGGCAGCCCTCGCCTCCCGCCGCTTCGGGCTCCGCCCTCCCTTTGCTGCCCGTCGCAGCGAGGAGTCTCCAGCCAGGCCGAGGACGAGCGGTCGTCTTGCAGCCAGTCCGGCCGCTGGACCGGCGAGCGAAGTCCGCGGCTGCCCAGGCCGAAGCGCCCGGCCTCGCGGGGGGCGCTGGAGCTACTCAACAGGCTGCGAAGCGCCCGAAGGACCCCATCCCGTCGCCGGGACTCTCCCCCCCCCCCCCCCCCCCCCCCGCCGCCCCTTGGCCTTACCTTCTAGGGTCCAGGCCTGCGCTCGGCCGGGGGAGCCTCGTGGTCCGGCGCGAGCCGCATGAATGGCTCCGGCGGGCCCCTGCGCTTGACCCGCCCGCCGGAGCCCAGCAGCCTGGAGCAACCTGCGAGCCAATGCCCGGCGACTTAGCCCCTCCTGGTGGCACCTTCTGTAAGGCCACCAGTCGGACCGGCCCTTTGGCTGCTCCTGCCTGCGCCCCAAAGGCAGCGGTGGGAGGCCAGCTGTGCCCCATGGGCCCCACTGCCTTGGATGCCCGTTTCTGCAGCCGCCCGTCTTCTTCCCTCCCTCCCGCAAAGGTCGCCTGTTTAAGGGTAACAAGGAGCCTCCTCCGTGGGACACCCCAGACGCCTCCTGTCCACCCAACCCTTCCACCTGGACCGGCCCTGCAGGTGAAGCTGCTTCCAAAAGTGGACACCGTTCCCCACTGCGACCGTCACCTCTGGGTCAGAGGAGGCCAGGGGTCACCCTGCCTTCCATCGAGCACCCCAAACCCCACAGCCCCAAATTTACTCATCCTACAAGGAAAATGCCTGAGGCCTTCTTGAGGCTCCCTTTATTAAGTTCTCACTTTGGACAACATCATCATTATTATTATTATTATTATTATTATTATTATTATTATTATTATTTACGGAGAGGAAGTTTCAAGTGACTTTCCACAAATGCGATGCTGGGGCAAAAAAAAAAACCCAACGCCATGAAAATTTAACAAGTTACTCATTTAATAGGCATTTTACCACATTTGTATTGTACACTGTCATCTGTTTAAAAAGATTACAGGTTTTTCTTTAAAAACTAAACAAACGAACAAAAAAATACCCACAAGAAACTGTGAGTCATAGAAACAGGTGAACACTGGGCTCCCTGCTGTAGTTGGGTTGTTTTCTAAGCTTTGTAGAGAGCGAGTCTTCACGACGCAAGTAAAACAGAACCTAAAGTAATTCTAATTCTCAGGCAAGTCTCCTCACGTGTTACACCTTTCTGAACTGGCTAAAAGAGCACAGTAGCACCGACACTGAATATAAGGGAAGTATCAAAAGTCTTTAATCTCGTACTTCAGCTGCTCACAGCTTTACTCTGCTAGTTCAAGTCGTCCTTCCTGCAGGGGAAAAAATCCAGCTTAAGACACCAGTGCATCTCTACGGGCCTTTCTGACCAGTCTTCCCCTGCACAACTTCATTTCTACAGAGACACAAATCTTAAAATCATGGCTTTAAAACGGTGATTTCAAAGTATACGGGAGGGTTGAGGTGCTGCAATTAAAACAGACATCATACTAGTGAAGCTGGCAAAAGTTGGGGGTGGGTTGAAAAAGCCGACCACGGGACTCATGTACGTGACAAACCCTTTAAAAACAAAAAGCTTTTTACAAGTGAACCGTATCAACGGGATGCGATTTGACCGTCATAACGTTTCCTAGTCACACGGCACGCTGGTGCCTCCTTGGCTCCTAAAATAAAAAAGCAGGCATTGCACATCACCTGGTCTCCACCGCTTCAAGGAGTCAGTTGCACAATTACCCAGAATGAATGGCAGGAGAGGCGCTGTGAAGTGTACAGCCGGAACATCGAGAACAAAAAAATGGTGTTGTGTTTTTTTTCCTCTTTTTTTCCAAAGACCAGTTTTTTGTTTTTTTTAAAACTCTTCTTGCGAAGGGAGAAAGTCTCATTTGCTGCTACATCCAGCAAATACATCCGTCCAAATGAATCAGAAAGAAAAACCACAACACATGAAGTCTAGTCTTAGCAAGCTGACTGACACACCTTACCGGTTTTTGTTTTGTTTTTTAAAAAAATGAAGATTATATACTATGGTACAAGTCCCAACCAGGCAGGCCCGAGAATGCTTATTTCTTTGCTTGTTTTGTGATCATACCCCTGGGTGGCGTTACAGGTCGGCTAGCGTTGGGCTTCTTTTTCTCCGCAGGCTTCAAGATCTGGAATGACAATTTGCTGGTTTAGTGATACAGGTTCTGCAGGCAGCTACTACAAGGAAACCACACACAGGTAGAGAGAGTCACACCGGTTTGCTCAGACCTGAAAAGACAGGGCTAAATTACTCCATCCAAGACCCAGAGTGGACTAGGATCACATCTTCCGCTCTCTCGCTCGGCCTCTCTGAAAAGATCAGTGCATTTCCTTCCGATTCCGTAAGCCAGGGATGGGCACCTGTGGCCCCTTTATGACCTGTAGCCTTCCAACTCCCAGAATTCCTGAGCCACCACATCCGTGGCTCAGTTGAGGAGGCAGCCAAGAGGGTGTGCGCTGGAGTATACCCCAAGCCAGGAGTGGTTTGGGCTTTCGAGACCAGCCTAACAAACCTGAACTCGGATGCAGTTGGGGTGTGTTCGTCCCACAGCTTGCAATGACCCTACTTCCTTCTCTCCAAAGGTCACTTTGGAAAGCAGCGGGGGGGGGGGGGGGGGGGGGGGGGATTCTTGGGAGAAGCCAGCTCCAGGCCAACCGATTAAGGCTGCCCTGGGTCTAGTATGGCAACCGGCAACGCCACACAGAGCCAGAATAATGCATCTTCAAATGGCTAATGCTCAGAAGGTGGACCGGAAGGAAACCGTCACTGAACAACACCAAAAGGAGGGGAAGCAAAGCACCCGGGGCTTCGAAGGTACCTTACCTGAAAGGAGCACATTAGAGTCTCATCCACACTCATCATAGCACCTGCATTGTCAAACTCCCCACAGTAATTGGGGGCAGAAAACAGAGTTACCAGCTGCCTTTTTGCAAAGAATTCATATCCATCTTCAACTACCTGTAAAGGCAAAAGACGGTTCTCTTAGTACTGGTGGGGTGGGAAAGAAGGCAAGAAAGCAGGAATTCGTTTTATGGGAAATGCGGTAAGCTCCTTTTCTCCGAAAGTCTGCAAAAGGTTCCACTTGCTGTGAACACACTGACTGAAACTGCCACAGCGCCGGGCACCACAGCGGCATGTCACAACACAGGGATAACACTAGCTGCCCGACGAGCGCCCAAATGGCACTAGCTACCGTGTTCTACATAAAGGTGGGGTGTTTTAGGCAGGGCTAGAAAAAGCCTCAGCGGCCTCTCCGTTTACACCAGATGCTGCGGTTGGGCTTTCCTCCTCGGGAGCCTGTTTCTTTATCCCGCTGTGAGACATGCTCTCTCCGTCCAGCCAGGGGAGAGGGAGAGAGAGAGAGAGAAGGCAGAGGATTCCTAAAGCCAAGCAGCTGCTCTGAATGCCAGAGGCAGAGGGGAACATTTTCTAGGCGCTTCTACTCTCCCTTTACCTGATGAGCTCTGCATATAAGGTCCAAATCGTGTTTATGAAGGAACTTTGCCACCACTTCGGCTCCAAATGTGAAGGACACCCCTCGGTCGTTTTCGCCCCATCCAAGCACATCCTTATCGGGGTCAGACCACAGCAGGTCACAAAGGAGGCCTTGGTCTGGCACATCTGTGGGCCGCATAATTCGTCGGATTTGTTCCATCGACTGGAGATCTGGTGATAAGCCTGGGCAGGAGATTAAGAGGCGGCTGGTTTGAATTTGGGAGATGCGCAAGGCAAACACAGTGCACAACAGCCAGAAGCACACGGGAAGGAGATCTGTTGCCCTGGGCAGTTCTGAGGAAGAGCAGCCGGCCAACTTCACCCGAGAGGTGATGCTCAATTGAGGGACCCAATACAGGACCAGAGGAAGACCAAATATGAGAAATTAAAAACAATTCCTTAAGAGGCTCCCATTTCTTGGATACATATCCAGATTTACTCAGACTTCAACTGGATTCAGGAGAGTAATTTGGAAACATAAGTCCCGAGTAGCACCGATTTAAATGGGTGCAGCTGAAATGAAACTAAACCTGGATCCGATACTAGGAAGACCACATCGTAATTGCAGTCCCAGCCCCTTCCAGAGCAAGCTGTCCCCAAGAGAATCACCGCTTTGGCCAAATAAACTGCTCACAAAACAGACCTCCCTTTGGTTTAGTGCCGTTGTCTCAAATGAAAGCGTGCCCTGCCCTTGCTGAGCCAAAACGTTTTCTTTCACGCACACATCTGTTCGGCTGTAACCTCCCACTCACATCCTCCAAAACTGCAAGCTTGAGGCTTCTGCCTCAAAACATCCTGCAGATGTTTAGATTATAAGGCAGGAATGGCACAACTATTTATATATCATATGGGCAGCAGGAATTGTCTGTGTAGCCTGCAATTATCTCATATATCTCATATATATCTATATATTTATATGTATGTATATATAGATATATATAGTTTTGATTTAAAAAATGTTCCGCAGTCTTCCTACAAAATTAAGGGTCGGTTCAATAATTTTAAGCCTGCTTCCCGATATAAGCTGGTGGCCCTCAAGCCTTGACATAGCTACGATTAAGGAATGAAATGTTGAGTTTTGTCTCTGAAAATATCCCAAGAGTTATAAAACACGCCTTGAAATTCAACTCTGATCAACTATGCGGCCCAAGATGGCATCCAAAATTACTTACCTCCATGGCAGCAAAATATTTTCTCGTCCACAATGGCTGCAATTGGTAAGCAGTTGAAGCAGTCTGTAAAGGTTTTCCACAGCTTGATGTTGTATCTTCGTTTACCTGGGGAACGAAGTCGTTTCAAAATCAAGCGGGACAGAGAAGTTTAGGGGGGAATAGAAAGAAGAAGGAAAAAAACCACCTCCTTCCTATCCCTCGCAGTTACTCCTAGGCCTGATCTGGCTCGTCTTCGGTGAAGACTGGCTTGACCTCTGTAGAGTCCTTGACTCGCAACCATTTCTTTAGTCACCGTTCCAAGCTACACGGAAAAAACTGACTTGCAACCGGACCGTGGACTTAGAACCGCTGCAGCATCCCCACTGCCCCAGGATGCTTGGCAACCGGCGTGTCTATTTACAACGGCTGCAGTGTCCCACCGGGTCACGTGACCACCGTTTGCGACCTTCCCAGCCAGCTTCCGACAAGCATTGTCAAGGGGGAAGGTGGATTCGCTTAACGACGGGGGGATTCGCTCAAGTGATTTGCTTAACAGCAGCGGCAAAAAAAAAAAAAAGTTGTAAAATGGGGCACAGCTCACTGAACCTAAGTCTGGCTTAGCAAGGGATATTCTGATTCCAATCCGTGGTCTTAAGTCAAGGACTCCTCCTACAACTTTTAACCAAAAGGGATGATAAAAAGTTCAGAAGAAAGGAAAGGAACATGATTTATTTTCTGCCTTTGTGACAGGAGACCTTCAGTGTGACACAAAAGATCAAAGACGTTAAGCAGCCGCTCCACTCTGCAGCCCGATCAACGCACAACTCCCTCCAAGGATCGAGATCACTTCATGGTCAACAAGTGAGGGCACCTCCCTCCTTGAGAAAGCCACCCTTCCCTACACGCGTACTTACATTCGTCGTAGAACCCATAAATCCTATTAATGCTAGCACATTCGTGGTTGCCTCTTAAGAGGAAAAAGTTCTCGGGATATTTTATCTTGTAGGCCAGCAAGAGGCAAATTGTCTCCAGGGACTGCTTCCCTCGGTCAACGTAGTCCCCGAGAAAGAGGTAGTTGCTCTCCGGTGGAAAACCACCATATTCAAACAGTCGCAGGAGGTCGTAGTATTGTCCGTGGATATCACCTTAAGCAAGCAGAGGAAAGCAGTTTTCAGGGCAGTTTGGCTCACTAAAGCGAGAATCCAACACAGCAATATATTTTAAATATGCAAATTAAAGGGAGCACTACGTAAGAGCATTAAGGAAAGCAACCAGAGACCTCAGTCAGGTTGTCAACAAGTTTCCCCGTGGTGCCAACATTATTTATGGCTGTGGTTTTAAAAGTAAATTAGAGCCAGAGTGTGAATTTCACCCGTAGTTTTATAGCTGAAGTATATTCTAATGCTTCTGAAAAAGAGGAAATAACTATTTCCCTCTCTCACGTGGACGTGGCAAGGACGAGCAAAGTGAGAGGGAGGAAACTCTATTTAAATATGCAGAACGGCTATGAGACGAGAGTGTATCAAAAATCAAGTACTGTATCTTCCTGAAATTTGTTTCCTTTTAGTTACATCCCATAGTTCCCTTTCAGCACTCTATTCAAAGACGGAGTTTCATCTTCAAGCAACCTGGCTGAAAGAGGTTACGACTGCAATTTTCTAACAGATCCGCCATCCTCAGATACATCACCTGAAGTTACTAGCTAACAAATCCCGTGAATCATTATTAGACTGTTTAAAACACACACACACACACAAGGTACTTACCACATATTTTAAGTGGTGCTTCAAGTTCTAACAGAATTGGTTGACTGAGGAAGATCTCTCGAGATTTCAAGCACAATCCTCTTATTTCATTCTCTTGAAGTTGGACATTTTTACCAGGTTTGGATCCTCTCACTACGTAGAAAAAATATGTGATTATTTGTAGCACATTGTATACATAGAAGTCCAATCAGTTATTTTTATTAGGATGGAGGATTTTGACACCCCCCCCCAAATCTTTCTTGAATTACATCCGTCAATTCATTTCACACGGACAGAACATTAGGAATACGCATAGTTATTTTTTGACTACCAGCTCAGGCCAACCTATTTTGTGCTGTTGATGTGTATTTTTTTGCAATCAGCACCACATATCCGGTATACCTAACAGTTTATTCCAGTTGCACCTTCTAAAAAGAATGCATTCTTTATTAAATTCAAAATAGCCACTCGGAATAATTGTGGCTGTAACACACGGCTGCTAACGCATTATTAAAAATCGGTAAAGTCCATTGTAATAGGTGGGTATAGTTTAAAAGTGCTTTCTTCATCCAGGCGTAGCTATACTGAAAACTGAAGCTGTTCACAATGTGTGTGTAAGAGTAGTGAATTCATCACCCTCATAGCGCACCATGTTTCAAGATGTCAACCACATTCTCTAACTGCATGTAAAATATTCTCAAAAATATTGAAGGGAATTGTAGCAGCTTTAGATTTGCATAATCAGCAGAACAAAGGATCAAAAAATGCTGCTGACCAATTGCCACATTTGCATAATTTATGCCTATTTCATGCTTGCAGAGAGGGAACAAACTAGATTCTGTGATTATCTTCTCCAAGAGTTTGATTACAAGATTTTATATTCTCTCTCTCATCTGTGTCTTACATCATATAAACAAGCAAAAAAAAAAAAAAGTTTAAAGTACTTGTACTGACAGTTCTGAAGAGCTCAAAGATTAGGTTTAACAAGCTTTGCTTTGAGTCAATATTAGAATCAAGCTGAAGATTTCCCAGGAAATAAAAGTTGTGACTTGAGCAATACCGGGACTTGCCCCATAATTATCTTATTCTGTCAGTCATGTTAGCATTTTATAGTGACATTATCAGTTTCATTAGATATTGGAGGAGCAATCAAAATTCCGATCACATATAATCTAGCATAAACTCACTGAAACATTTCCTTCTGCATTGCAGCATGGCTGCTCTGTGGCAGAAGGGATTTGTGGATAACGTTTTTCCAATTCAGCTCCCAAGCTACCACCGAGTAACCCGAAATGTGTTTAACAAAACTGCCAGGTATCTAACAGCAAAGCAGTTATAGAAAAACCAACCCGATAACTATTTAAAAAGCCAACCAGATAATTAGTATTTCTTAACCTTAACTATTAGAATTAAGTGTGTTAACACAGAATAAACTTTCCAGGCATGAAATGTTGAAGAAATATTATTAAAATTAAGTTGAAGTCCAAAGACCAAACTTTAGGGGAAGTTAGCAATCAACAACTGAAAGGAGCATTATGTTGAATCTGTGATCTACAATTTAATTTACAACGTGACCAGATGACAATTGTCCTCACAACTGTCTACAAGATAATTTATGTGCTATTGCAAATTCTCTCAGCTGTTATCCTGCCACAAGGCAGCTATCCAAGATCCCTCCAAATATGTCTAATATGCCAGACTACTGACCATATATCTCTTGCTTTGACTCTACCCGAGGAGCTGGTTTTCACTGAAAAAAACACAAAGCATCTGAATTTTCCAATTCCTCTAATGCAGTATGCAAGATTTCAGTCAAATTGTCTTAATTGCTAATAAGCTGAGAATAGAAAGATTCACTCTTTACAAACCCCCTTCACAATTTTCAGAATGAAGTGCTTTAACGCTGGAGATATAAAACAGGCCCCCTAACTGTCAAAATTGGGTGACCTGAATTGGGTGACCTGGCTACATCAAAGGTGGGGGGGTGGGAGAGAGACCAAGAGGAGACCCTCTTGACTGGTTCAGTTGGAATCCTGCATCATTTTATTCCTTCTTTCTGAGTATTGTTTCCTTTAGAGGCTGTTATGTAACCTTTATATAACATTGTACAAGAACTGGTACCCTGAATTAGCTTACCTACTTCTCTTTTTCCCCCCCTTTTGAACTAGTACAGCACAAGCTAGCATTTTATACTGAAAAGAGAGCTGAAAGGTGAGATAAATAGATAAGATATAGACAAGGCCATAAACTGGAAAGTGAGCCTTACTTATTGTGGCTTTCAAACCTATAATAATCTCTTAAGCTTTGTCTGTTCCAAATATTCTAACAGCATGTGCCCTGAATTAGTGCCAGTTCAAGTGAGTAAAAATATCGCAGATCTGTTTTGCCAGGCAAATCCTAGAGAAATCCGCTCTTAAGCCCCCTTCCCACTTGTGACCAAAATATTCTGAATTTAGTGGAGGACGCAGCTTCCTTGATGAAGAGGGACAGCACAGGAGTTAATCATGGACACCACTCTTGATTTAATAAGCATTTAAACAGCAGAGAGAAAAACAATGGCCTATGGAAAACAACAGGTGACCTCATATTTATCACATGGGAGGGAAAATCTCCGTCTAAATTATAATTCTCCCAGCATAATGTGGCGTGGTGAGTAACTTACACAAATGATACTGTACAGAGCCAGGGAGAAACGAACAGGTAGTTTGTTTAGGAAACTATTAAATTTGTAGACGTACAAAAAATATTTTCAAAATGATTTCCAGAGCAGACCACCCAGGATTGAACTTAACCGGTGCCACAGAATGTGGAGGGACGGGTGGAGGCAACGGAATGGCCTGATGGGCAAGGGATACAGCCGGCTGGCTGGCTGAGCAAGTGAAGCTCGGCCCTGAAGGCAGAGCCCGTTGCAAAGCCGGTTGCTCTCGGTACCAGTCGGCAGACGTAAATCTTACAACCTTCTTCACAAGTCAGTACTGTGCCCTCCCACACTGGCTTCAAAGCAAATCAAAACTTTCACTTCTGCACGCCAAGAGAAAAACATCGACAGGCTTTAATCGGATGGTTGTTGTCTTTCTTTAAAAGGCAAAAAACCTACACAGGTAGTCCTCGACTTACAACAGTTCATTTAGTGACCATTCAAAGTCACAACGGCACTGAAAAAAAGCCATAGTTATGACGGTTGCCGTGTCCTGGGGTCGTGTGATCGCCTTTTGCGACCTTCTGACAAGCAAACTCAATGGGGAAGGCAGGTTCATTTCACAACTGGGTTATTAACTTAATAACTGCAGTGTTTCACTTAACAACTATGGCAAGAAAGGTCGCAAACTCACTGAAAGAATCCTTTACTTAGCAACGGAAATTTGGGGCTCGATTGTGGTCGTAAGTTGAGGACTACCCGCATTGATCTTTTTCAGATCGCAGCTGTTCATTAATTACAACTTTACCTGTTTACCCTGCAAAGAGAGAGGAGGATAGAAACAGCGGGCAGAATCCAGCCAAACCTGCTTTGTTCCTCAAAGCCTCTGGCGCGACGCATATCCTAAGATGCAGCCTATATGGCTTATTAGTGATTTGTTCCAGAGGAAAATATTTATCAACATGGATATAGCTGGTCCTTTGACTACTAGGGAACAGCACTAATTGCAAACTGCACAATCAAAATTAATTAGTTCTGCAGGCTTAAATTTGCTTCCATTGTTCACTAAGCGCTGTGACCATCAACTTTATGCTTTTTTTCCCTATTGGGATTTTTCAGGCCATAGTTATAATTATGGCCCGAAAAATCCTAATATGAAAAAAAAAGCACAAAGTCCTTCACCACAAAGGCATGAAAATACCACAATAACAGGTTGACTCAGCCTTCCAAGGTGAGTAAAATGAGGACCCAGATTGTTGGGCGCTATCGCTATAACAGAGTTGGAAGGGACCTTGGAGGTCTTCTAGTCCAACCCCCTACTCAAGCAGTTCAGGCTCATGCGACTTGCAGGCAGTAACATTTAGCCAGGGTTGACTGCAAAAGAGAAAGGAAGCCCAAGTCCATCTTTGCAAAGACCAGATAAAATAGTTTGCAATGTGCACTTTTATTAGTCATCTATGGTTAAATAAGAGATTTGGAAAGATAATATTGAGAAAGCATGAAAGCCACTTCTTCTAACAGGAAGCCCATAATATTCCACTTACATCTGGATTGTTAAAGGCCCAGACAGGATTAAAATATGTTGCTTTGCAATAAAAGGCTAAGCTGTTCAACATCTACTAGTCTTGATAAGCAAGTAAATAACTAGATTTTCTGGTCATACAGAATAGGTGGTTGAACACACTGTTTCTTTGCAGGTATCCATTGAATCACACAGATCTATAATAGTCTGTAGGCTCTGCCTAAAGACGGAAGATCTAGATTGGAACAGGCTCACCGATGTTTGTCTGAGAACTTGTAGCTTTTCCAACTATAAAATGAAAATTAAACTGGCTGCTCTGAGCACAAAACTACCCCCTTTTTATTGTATTTGTGGGGTTGGAAGTTGAAAGTTAGTTCCCTGCATTAGCCAAATATGGAGAACTGGAGCATGCAGGCAGACTAGAGAGCTTTTAGTTCTAATTATATTTTATAGCGATACCACCCTTCCAAAGTTCAGAAATGATATGAAGCTGTACTTTGTAGAACAAAAGCCAGCACACTTTCATTCTCCTCTTCTTGGATCTGAAAGGAAGCAGGAGGACCAAAGCTTTGCAGCTCTTTTGTAGCAACAACTAAGCCACAAAATCTTACTGCAACTCTTCCAAGAACAGGGTAAATACACAATTAGGAAGCATCCTTCTCTAAAATGCTGAGAGATGCACTTTAGAATAAAATGCCAATAAATGTATTTTAGAGCCCAAAGTCTTTCATATTTGGGGTTAAAATTACCGATGCAGAAGAAAAAAGAATACGACATACTTTTACAAGTAATCAATTCCAAGAGAAAATATATTTTTACAAAATTCTCTCACTGCAGCATAATTTAAATTATATTAATACACGTGTAGCATTAAGTAGCAATAAGATTTCTATTAATAGAATAGGGTGTTAATAGCCCCTGTTTATCCCTCCAAGATATGTATACACAACCAATTTTAACTCACATTGCATTAAATGACACCAAAAATTAATCTATACTGAACTCATGCTGTTGTCATCTGAAATTTAAATTTGTTCAACAAATGAAGAGAGATGATTAAGCAACCATTTTTACTAAGCATGCAAGAACAGCTCTAATAATACTAGAAGGGTTTGATTTTTTAAAAAAAGTTCTATCTAGGCTAATGCCAAACATCTTGAATTTACAAATCCAATCATTTTTTGCATTGCTAATTCTCTTTCAAAGGTCAAATGGTCAATTCTCTTTCAATGGTCAAACCTAAAGGAGAAGGATTAAGGCCCATTATAGAAAGGATACATAGGTGGCCCAGTTCATATTATTGTAGACAGTTTTTTTGATTAGATATTAAATCCCCAAATTGTGTTATTAATCCAGAATGGACTCGGATAAGGCTGGATCAACCCAGTAGCTGCCTTATAATTTTTGTTTGTCGCTGGAAGGAATGTTGGTCATCAGGTCTGTTTACCCAACTCCAAGCTTAATCTAAGGCCAGCCTCCTGCAACTGAAACTGCAGATACCCCAAACGTATAGAACGTTGTACCTTGGAGGCGCCCCAGAAAAGCACTTGGATCAGGCCGCCAAATGGTTCAGATGAGAGGGGCCACCTGGAACCCAGCACCAGAGTTCAGAGTAATCAAAAGGTCACACTGATGTCATAATGCTGGGATTAAAGTCTGTAATTTGTTTGCAAGCAAAAGGTTCACTCCAGCTCAAAGAAGCAGGCCTATTTTTAAAGTTAATAGCCATAATAGACGGGCACAGGTGGGCAAGCAACGTTTTTATATGCCCTCATAATTCCCTGGACCAACAATCATACAGGGTCAGGAAGACTGGGCTAACCAACAATCTCTTTCTGCCCTCCGAGCAAGACTCCACTTACGTTAAAGAGGGCAAAACAAAAGAGACCTACCTACCAGGCACTACAAGTTACTTGTGTTCCTATTCCAAGAACGAGCAGGCTAGAAAGGCATGTAAGACCTCCACCGTCCAAGTATAAAAAGCATCATGTACAAAAACTTTGGGCTATTTGAAAGATGAGGCTGCCGCTGGGGCTCTGAATCTTGGAGGCAGCTCCTCCGGGAGGGGTTTTTCCCTTCCTTTCACAACTTCACCAAAGGAGCGTGATGAAGTCCAGGCATAAGGACTGCGGGATAAGGACATGCAATGTGAACTTCTGGCTACTGGGGAAAGAGGGATATTTATTCCACACCCACTCGGAAATCCTCCATTCCTACTCTCCTTCTTTCCCTCCACTGCAGAGAGGCCTGCTTTCACCCTCATCCTTATTATTTATGTTTACTTCGTGGTATCTCACCCTAGAAGCCTAAACCGATCTATAAAAGCGTTCCCTCCTACCATTTCTTCTCTTATAATAACAACTTAGTAAGGTTCTTGAGTCAAGAAAGAATGCTCAAAGTTATCTCCTGAGCCCATGTTTCACATGTCAGTACTATGCCCTCACGCTGGCTTTGAATCAAATATATCCATCCCAGAATCCAAATAAAATTATGTTTAGCAACTTGGTTGCAAAACCCAGCAATCCAACAGATCCCAAACTGCAACCCAACTAGCAGACTGTTTTATTCGGAGGGCGTCCCAAGGGTGGTTTTTCAATTCAGATCTGAAGAAGCTTCTTGGATGAGAAGCAAACATTTTTAAAGTGGGGGGGGGGGGGAGAGAAAAACCAAGGAAGTCCAACTGCCTCTTGGAAAAGGCACCTTTGGGATAACCATGACCTGGGTGATTGGGACTCTCCAGAGACATTTCCCAAAATACACCTTATTTTCTAAGTAAAATCAGAGGCAAAGGTTAAAAACAATATTTGCACCTTGACCCCTTTTCTTCTAATGGATAAGGCAGAGCAGACCTGCATCATCCTGACTTGGCATTTTTCATTAATTACTTACAGTACTGGTGTTTATTTATTTGTCTGTGTGTGTGTGTGAGACATGCACACAAACACAACCATAATTTTCTGCCCTTTATATTTGGGCCAATGATTCAGCCCCCTTTAACTGCCTGCCCATTCATTCAGCAAAAGCCTCTCCCATCCTCTTACCGGACATCCTTACAGAAATTGGGGGGGCGGGAATAAAACACATTAAAGAGAGACACCCCCCCCCCAGGTAAACAAGGCTATATTCAACCCCCCCGCCACACACACAGGTATCTCCTTCCCTCCATCGAGCATCCCCTTCTCTTCACCCCCCACAGTTTTGAACCCTCCCCCCCCAAAAGCCCCTCTTTAAAGTGGGGGGGGGGTCACCTTGGCGCCCTCTGCCCGCCCCCTCCCCATTTCCCAGCCTTCCTTTGTCCAAAGCACAACCACCACCACCCGACTCCAAAAGCCTCCCCAGATCGTGGGAGGTGAACCCCGATTTTTTTTGGGGGGGGCAAAGAGACGAAAGGGGGGCGGCCTGCAACGAGGAGGGTGTCTTATTCGGGGGAGGGGGGCACATCTTCAACCGCCCCCTCCGCCGAATTGTTCCGCGGACAGAAGAGCATCGTTTGGGGAGGGGGGGGTCTTACCCCTCCTGAAAGGGGAGGGGGCCCCATCGGAGGGTCTGGGGGGGGTCGCCGTCCCCTCCCCCGATCTCCAAAGGGGGGCGCAGATCCCTCCCTCTCGCCCTCCCCCGCCCACCCGCCGCCCCCGGGCGCCCTCCCGCGCTGCGGACCCTCCCGCCCCCCTCCTCCCCAGAGCCGCCCCTCCTCACCCTCCAGCAGCCGTTGGATGATGCTGTCGATGTTGAGCTTGTCAATATCCGCCATCGCCTCTCCGCGGCTGGGGAAGGAGCCAAGCCGGAGCCCGCCGGGTCGACTTCCTCCTTCGCCTCCTCCTTCGCCGCGGCCGCCCCCGGCTCCCGAGCCGGCGCTTGCCTCCCTCGCCTCCGCCCACCACCGCGACCCTCTCGCCCCGGGTCTCTCTTCCCTCCCTCTCTCGACCTCCCCTCCGCGCCGGTCGCGCCCGCCTCAGCAACCCAGCAGCATCCCCGGCGACGGCGGCGAACAAAATGGCCGCCCCGGCCCTCCCCTCGCCCCAGTCACCTCCTTCGGGGTGGGGGGGGCGGGGGGGGGAGGCGCAGGGATACCGGAGGAAGCGGCCGCCGGGACTTCTTTCTGGGCCAAGAGCGGGAAGCTTTGAGGGAAAAGGAGCGTGGCGCGCGCTCGCCCGTTTTTCTGTCCCTCCCAACCCCGGCCGCGCGCGCGCGCTCTCGCTCTCTTCCCCCCCCCCCTCCCGTGCGGGCGGCCTCATTCAGTCGCGCGCCCGTGATCCTTCCGCCCGTGGAAGAGATAGAAAGAAAAAGAGCGGGAGGGGGAGAGAGCGGAAAAAAAGAGTCCCTCCCCCCATCTTTCTCTCAGGGAGCTTCTGAGGGGAGAAGCCCAAGAAAGCGGGGGGGGGGGGCGGGAGCGAATAATGGAAACCTGAGGCAGAGAGAAGGGGAAAAAGGGACGGGAGAGAGAAGGGATGGCGTTCTGCCTAAGGCAGGACCCTCTGGGGAGGGGGAAGGCTCTCCTGCTTTAAAAACAGATGAAGTGGGGTACAAGGAAAGTGTTCCCTTGAGCATGTGAAGAGTCTTGTAGTTTTATCCTCCCATCACCCTGAAGGGGTTGACGGCGAAGGTCAGAGTGCACCAACTCTAAAAGCCTTTTTAAAAAAAATAGAGGAAAAAATAGAGAAGCTGTCCAGGTGCTGAAGTGAGCCACTGAATTAAATCAGTTGTGAGTTGGTGCAAAAGTCCGCAGGATTAAACTCGTAGCCACACCTGCCAAAGCTCCCCCACCGTGGAAAACAGCCCTTTCCTTTTGAAGAAAAGGGAGGAAGTCAGGAAGTCTTGGGGTCCTAAAATAAGATTAAAAGCCTTGCAAAAACCTGCAACCCTTCTCACGTGCAAACATGTTGCGGAATTTGTGGTTTCCACCCTGTACAAGAGGGGAGCAGGAGGATGTTGCAAGGAAAATGAGGAACCGTTTAAGTAAATTGATGGATGGACAAGATTTATCAATATTAGATTCCAGAAAAAAAGTGTTTTTTCCACTTGACAAGGAAAACCTCTTTCCTCCTTCCTTTCTCCTGGGATTGCAACCCAGTTTCCAAATATGACCTCCCCCCCCAAAAAAAAGAAATCCACGATTTTGCTCACAGGTTGAGTAAAAGGAAAGAGCATGCTTGAGAATGCACAGAGTTCTGTCTCCTTTGAGGCAATGGAACCCCCCCAAGCGCTTCTGTGCAGAAACAGAAACATAGGGGGCGTGCATAAGCGCACCAATGTGCCTGTCATGACCCCGGTGGAGACGGACTCTGAGGAAGAGGAGGAACAGCCAACAGGGAGTGGGAGTGTGGTGGAGGAGGCTGGGGAAGGGCAGAGGCCGGCTGAGCAGTCAGAGGAGGATCCAGGCCCATCCCTGATCCATCCTAGGTCACGCAGGGAGGAGAGGATCAGGGGAAAGCGAGGTCTACTCAAGAGGAGATTACCATGATCCTCCTCGTGGCCTGCAGGTAGGAGCTATGTGTATAAGTTTGCAACTGCGCAGTTAGAATTTGCAGGAGTCAATTTAGTGTTCACCTTGAAAAAGGTTTATCTTTGCTGGCCTTCTTCCCATGGATTTTTCTCGGTTTATTTCCTGGAGTTTATGATTAGTTACCTTGGCTTGCTTCGGTACTCTCATCAGCGCGGTTTGTTTTGGTTTTCTGTTTGCCTCATGATTTACTTTTGTGACTTTAAACTGTGCCTAATAAAACGGTGAAGTTAAGTTGAAGGCCTTACCGGACTTTAATATATATTTTGGGTTTGGGGTTCTTTGGAGAGACTACGGGTCATCACAGTGCTTACGGTCCCTGTCCTATTGTTTCTTTTATTTTTCTTATATGTATCCATGTATTCATAACTATGCTTTTACTTATACCTATTATCTTGTAAGCAATTGACAAACCAAATAGAATAAATGAATAAATAGTTTCCTTTAGAAGAAGGGATGGGTCACGTAGCAAAAGGTAAAAAGGATTTAATTTTTAAAATGCAATTAGAATTGACCCTCTTTGCAGTATTTAGCACTGAAGCTGGAATATTTGTCTTTGCATCTTCCTACATGAAGCACAACATGAATTGAGACTCCCTGAATCCAGAAAGCTGCAGCACAAAACTTGCTCTTTTTCCAAAATGTCCCCTCATTTCTAGACTAAAAGCAGCTAAAAAACAGCATCTCCTGGGCTCAGAAGATTAAAATTTTAAGAGCAAATGGGAGATCAGCAATAGAAAGCAGAGCCAGCCTCAATCCCAAAACTCTTAAGTCAGCATTAATACTGTATAGCACATTGTGTATTCCCTTCGCACCCTCCCACAGATTCTGCAGCCACCGCACATCTCGAATCTTTCCTGAATTATTTGGAGGCTTTCCCATCCTTCCATACCTTTCCCCACTCCACCCCAAATCTCTTTTATTTCGGGGCTTTGAGCATCCGGGAGGCTTTCCAACACTATTTCTGATGCATGGATGGAGGATTGGCCGTCCATAAGTGACTTTGTTATTAGTATGTACTATTATTATGGCAGATGTCAAGGCCAAATTTTGTCCTTTCCAATTGACCTACTGCTGAATAGCTTTCATAGCCTTATACTGAGATGTGGCAGAAATCTGTCAGGAGAAAGCTTAAAGGCAATGAAGGCAATATATTTAATTTCACCGGCAAGGAGAAAGAATGTCCAATGTTTTAATTGTTTTTTCTTGTTTTCTTTTTAATGTTTGGCCAAGTGTGGTTTAATTACTGCATTTAGGAGGAGTACCTGAATGGATAGGGTGGTTGTTTTTATTTCTTTCTCAAAAGATGTCAACTCTAGTGTTTAAATATTAAGTAAACATTTCTCCTCTGAGGACTTATTTTTGGAACAGGCGCAGGGACACAGAGGCGATTATGTAATAACGTTTACTAACTATGTCATTATCACTGGTGGAACTGGTAAGTCTTTGAGCCTAGGCAGGGAGCTTGAGAAAAGCTGCAGTGTCATCTCGTCTTGAAATAAGTCAGAAGGAGAGAGTCAGTACCAAGAAAATAGGGGTCATCTGGGTTAAATCATATGCCATGTGCAGAGTATGACTCTATGTAAAAATTTTAAAAAATGGATTAAGTCTGGGCAATAGGACTTAAATCAAACTGCAGAAGAAATATAAGAAGTCATCAGAATTTGAAAAACCCTTACAAGACCTGGATTTATACTCCCATGTCTAAACACTAAATGGGCTTAATTCTTTCTTTCTTTCTTTCTTTCTTTCTTTCTTTCTTTCTTTCTTTCTTTCTTTCTTTCTTTCTTTCTTTCTTTCTTTCTTTCCTTCTCTCTCTCTCTCTCCCCCCTCCCTCTCTCTCCTCCCTCCCTCCATCTTCATCTCATCGATCTTAGCTCGTTAGTTAAATTTGAATTAATTCTGAGTTCCAAAGCTTCCTTTCCTTGTCCTGGAACACATAACTCGTTCTCTGATCTGCAATCCAGTTGCTTCTTCCAAAGATAAAATCACCTTCACTAGAAAATATATCACTTTGCTGCCTAGTCATTGTACCCTTAATTATTTCTTCTATCCTGCCAGGTTCCCTTAATATTTTTTTAGTTCATTGTTCTTATTGCCAACAGGATCTTCCCTGACACCAGTAGAAAAATTCTCAACCTTATTTAAAAATTTAAATATATTAAAATGTCCATATCCCATTTTTTCAGTTCTGTAATTCAGCTGTGTTTCTCACATAGTATTCTTCTTCTCTACCTGAATTATCCCACCACCCTATTTAATAGGCAGGAGCATTCCTTTAGGGACTTTATAGCAAGGAGAGCACTTGCCTATAAAGTCACCAAGAGTCAGACAAGACTAAGTGGCTAAAAGCAACAACAGTATTCCTTAGAACTAGGCAAGTTTTAACAAGTATGTTTTAACACAACAAACTGCCTTATGGAACGAGTTATTCTTAGTGAAGAAAATGTAGACTCCTTTGCAAAGCTATAATTGTGCCAATAAAAGAAACCCAAACAAAATACCACAAGCCCTTTTTGTAGTTTGCAGTCGAGTGTCATCTTTCTATTCTAATGTGTTTAGTTAAAACCCCATGTACAGAAGTGAAATCCTAAATGCATGAAATCCCTTCCATTTGCCCCCAAATAACTCTTTGGGACACAGAAGGGATCTAATCAGCACACATTCCAAGAAAATCCCTCCTTGATCTCTTATATTTGCATTGCTTGACAAAACTAAGCATCCACAAACAATGTTTCTTCCTCGCTCTTGGCATTTCCCAAGCCTTGAATGACAATTTGGCTAAATAATACAGGGTGACTTTATTTCTTCTGCTCTCTAGCTTTGCATTTCTTTCACTGCTGCCTCCTCCAAATCTCCAATTTGGAAGAGCTTGTTTGTTTAATTTTCCTTTTGTATTTCTCTTTTCTTTGTAGGTGCTTTTTGTGGTCTTACTGGGTTGCTGATTACCGAAGATCCGGACACATTTCTGCCTTTAAAAGAAACCTGTAATTTAATTTCTGACAGATTGCAATCATTCTGTGGACATCATATTTGTGTAATGGCCACTGTATGCTTTTTATGAAATAAATTCAAAATTCATATGGCTTTACTGAACAAAGGTATGTCAAACAATAGAATATATAGAATTATCTTAACAAAGCTTATCTTTGGAATATATTCCAAATGCTGAAATTCTGTAGATGTACTGAGCACCAACAGACAGCACCAATGATCAGAAAAATAAAAGTGCACAGCAGGTTTTGAAAAGGAAGAACATGCATTTCCTTTTCATCTGACATTTTTAAAATGGCAAAAGTGTGACAGCAGCACCGTTAAGAGCTTTTAGTGTGGCAACGCTTTCCTGCACAATTGAGGAGGCAGGAAGTGATGCAAGATGAAACTACATTTTTTTTCAAGTGGTGAGACTCAGTGATGAACATTTTCCTTAACTTTTTTTTTCTCTTCCTCCCAGTAAGGCTGCTTTGTGGGCACAGACCGGGGTCGGTAGGGGATAATGGAAATGGAAGAGAACAAACCTGAATAGAATTCTGAATAAGACCATATTTTGCTACATTGATCAATTTTTTTTTTCATTTCCCCCTCTTTTTTTTTAAAAAAAAGGCTGACAGAATATCAACTTTTCTTGCAAATTTGAACTCCTTCCATGTATGAAGCACCATAAAATTCCCCAAATCCAACCCTCACTCAGCAGGGTCATGAAACAGCATGTGACAAACAGTCATGCAATATCCAGTTTTACAATGAGACCATGAGACACACACTTTGTAATTTTAGGATACTTCTGCAATTGTACTTCAAACTTTTAATGTACTTTTTATTGCGATATTATACTGTTAATGTGTGCAAAGTTCAGACAGTGATTCTGTACATTTCATGTACTGTGCTTTTTTTTAGAAAAAGGAAGCAACCACGCCCAGTCCAACCTCTCTTCAGAAAAGCCTCTTTTGTGTTTTGCCTATTTCCTAGTTTGTATACCAATAGATTGCATTCAAGTGTAATACATTTCATATATTTTTCTCAGCTTTAAAATGCTTTTGAGAAGTTTTCCAGGTTGGTTTTTCCCCCCCTGCAAATTAATGCATTTTCCCCAGCAACATTTCAAAAGTGAAAGTCACAACACCACAATTTGGAACTTACTATTCAGCTGTTCAGAAACATCACAACTGTTCTCCCCCTCCCCACAAAAATTGTCATAAAGCAGTCATAAGGAAAATAGGTTTTGATGTAAAAAGATTTCAGGAGGTCATATAATTGAAGGAAATAATTCATTTCAACACCACCCTTGATTTTAAAATTTTAGAAGACATGTTGCTTGTCTTAAATTTCTGCCAGCTCCCGTCCATTTTTTAATATTATTATTATTAACATTATCTGGGAAAATCAATGATAATTCAGGTTCCTCTTCTGTTTGAGTCAGTATTTAATTAATTGATTCAGAATTGCATTAAGATTCTAGGCTGTTCAAAATGACAATTTCCCAATAGATTTCAACTGTTTTAACTGATGTAGTTTTTAATTTTTGTCAAGAGTTTCTGCGGAATGGGAATTCTGGGAATCGCAGTCCCAACATATTTGAGGAACATCAGATTGGAAAAGCTTGATTTAGAAGGAGCTGGAGACTGAAACGGCAAACAAAATGTAAGTTATAAAACAAACAAGTTGTTTTTTTCCCCCTTTGGTCATATAAATCTTAACATTCGGATCATGATAAACACATTCTTGGTTGTGGGATGAAGTTGTGCAGTGCCTGATAATATTATGGTTCCTTAAAAGACAAATAGAAAGATTGGAAGAGCTGAGTTGTAAAAGAGCCCAGTGCATCCAGTAATGTTTGAAATAGTCTCCAGTATTACGATTACATTTGTGATAAGGAACGAATAAAACTTTGTGAGATGTTGCTCTCAAACTTTTTTTGGGGGGGGGAGGGAGGGGGTTGTAAGTAGATTTTGGTCTTTCTTTCCCAGATAGGATCTCACTTAAGTGACATTGACTGATCAGTTTAATTTAGCAGTCTTTGGCCAAGTTTCCCTGCAGATAAAAGATGGATGCTTGAGTTTACCCAGTGATAAGCACCGAGGATGGCAAAGATTAAATGTCATTGGATATTTTTGTCCAAAAGGAGGGAAAAAAGTAGATACCATTTTTGAAAAAAGAAGAATTCTGGTGAAACAAAGTATTCCTGAAAATTATTCTATACCAGCATAAGTCAATATTCATATAAGTTCATACACATACACTATATATAGTCTCTCCCTCCTGCACACACATGCAAAGAGACAAATGCATGCATAGGACATTTCCATTTCCATGTTCTCATATCGCTCCCTTTTCTGACGATTCTTATCGAAGTGCTGAGCTTCTCCTTCTCTTTCCTGCAGGGAAAAAAGACCTGTCCAAACCAGAGGCATGCTTTTCCAGCAGGCTCGGGGATCCTATGTTCGAACCACAACAAAGACGTGTCTTTCGTGTCTCTGTCTAGCAAATAAAGCAATGAGAGTTGGGGTGAGTTTTTTTTTTTTACTGGAATTCGTTCTGTAATTCAGAACGAATTCAAAACATTTGTGTGCTTAGAGAACAGAGTCCGCATTTGCATATCTCCAGCCCTAGTCTGGGATACCTGATATTGTCAGCTATTCATCTCCTTTGCTTTTTCATTTTAAGCCTCTTTCATAACTGCATTAGAAGATCTGGTGCTGCCTTTCCGCTGCATAGCCAACTCCACAGGAAATGTGAAGTATTTCTGCCTTCCCTCCTTTATTCCAGTCAATATGACAGCCTGGCCCAGAGTGTGTTTTTCATATTCATCCCACGTTTGCTCTGAGGAAGCGCTGTGTCACTGCCCCTTCTTCAGGGGTACAATATACGTCCCTAGAAGCCTGGCTGAGCTTCATCTGACTTTAAAAAATACCTGTTAATACACTGTGCTGACTCGGATAAGGGATTATAGTTACAAACTTCATATGTAACGGCAATTAAAATGTGTTTTCCAAGACAGTGCCAAAGCCATTTGCATTCATCAAAAAGAAAAATAACCGATAAATATATGTGTTTATCGGTTTAGCTGACTTCAGCAAATTTAACAGTGGCTACAAACTTCCTGTTGTTTCATTCTAGGGGCGAGTCACCTGTGGGTTCAGTCTAAACTCATGCAGGGGGAATGAAAGTGGGAACAGCTAAAGCCGAAACAGATGGAGAAATAATATGAAGGAGGGAAGGAAATGGAAGGAAGGAAAGAAATGGGGTGTCAGAAAAGATCATTAAAGAAAAGAACCCAATTTGGGCGCCTTTCTTTCTTTCTTTCTTTCTTTCTTTCTTTCTTTCTTTCTTTCTTTCTTTCTTTCTTTCTTTCTTTCTTTTGCTTCCCATCTCATATATGTGACCCTGGGCAGCTCACTGTCTTTCTCCTTCTGATGTGCAGGCTCCAACAGATTGCTCCTAGAGGAATGTAGTCCTTGGCAGGAGATCAGCTCCCCACTCCTGTCCTTTCAATGCGAAATTCATTGTGACAAATAGTTGGTATTAATAAATGCATCAAACTAATCACAGTGGAAGCTGAGCTGCTGGTTGCTTCTAATCCTCGGGTTCACAAACAAGAGAGAACAGCCTCAAAATGTTCTATTGCGGAATGTCAGCCAGTCAGATGTACACCAGCAGATTCTGTTTTTCCCGGGTATTCTGCAAATGCCTAACAGTCATTTGCCCTCCTCCAGAATTTACTCCAGAACATCCCTTCTTGATCTTCCTCTGCCTCCTTATTCTGCCATGCAACTCTCTATCCGGGCCCTCCCTTCCCCAGACCTGATGTCCAGTTCTGTTGCCCAGGTAGGATAAAAGTAAGCAGATTAAAATGGCCCCTAAGAATGACTGTAGGTAGAGAGAAATCAAGGTGGGATCAAATGCTCTCCGCCTACTTATTAATCTTCCTCTGAAAATTAATCGCCTACCAGCCTTCCATAACAAGGCAAATACGGGTTTTTGAACCTCCTGTGTGTGTTACAACATCTGGTTCTCCCTGCATGGGAAGCTTGCTGGATTCTCTAATTCTCCCACAGGACCCCTCCCGAGGGCTGTTTTCACCAGTCCGTTATCTGCTTTTTGACAGTTAAGTTCCAGCATTCGAGCTATGTACTTGTGAGCTTTTAATCTAAGGGGAAATCCTAAACAGCCCTCCTAAATTTGTCTCTTTGTAGCCTCCCTACTGACATCGGAATGTAGAAAAGAAACAGAGAGGGAAAGGGTGACCCCCCTACCCATCTTGCAGGTCTACCCAGAAGAACACAAGATCTTGATGGTGCCACCCCCCCCCCCTCCATCAGAAAGAAAACAAAGGAGCTGGCTGTTTCCCATTTTCCTTTATGGAGTGTATGATCCTGTCCGTCGTCCAAATACAGCAATATCAATCACAATAATTTGAAACCAAGTAACAAGAACTTACGGCTAACTGAGAACACGGCAACACACCCAGTTCAGTAAGTATTTCAACATCTCTAAGTATATGTTCATTGCAGTTGAAATAGACTGAAAAACTGGAAACACCCAACCGATTCTGACTACAGAAAAGATGTGGGCAGGACCCGGTTTCCTTATGCAGTTGTACTCTTGGAAGGCCCTCTTATCTAAATGGGTGCGCCAGCAATGATCATTTCCATTGCTGTGATAGAGGATTTGTAAAAGGAAAATAAATGGTAGGAGGGTGGAGGTGGTATGTCTGAACGGACAAAAGGTAATTTAATTGGAGTTTTTTACCTGCCGAGATCAACTCCCCTTTTCCACTTTCCTGCTTTGTAGCAGAGGTATCCTTAGTGGTAGATTTAGAAACGATAAAGAAAAAAACTCTCAGAAAACATTTTTCTTCCAAAAGGACAGCAGCACAATTTTGCCCACAGCTGAGATCTCGTCCTGCAAACAAATGGTTTTCCTTATCTTTGTCTACTCACTGAAACTGTCTTCTAGTATAATTGTGAGGATGCTGTCTGCCCAGCAACAGAAGGGACACAGGGCTTTAAGTCCTCAGTCAACCATGACTCCCTACAAGGCCTAAGAGCAGCCTTCCTCTGGATCTGATCTTGATAGCTGGATATAGACCCAGAGCACCTGGGCAGTCAGCCGGCATCATTGCATACACAAGAACAGATTCTCTGAAGGAAGAGGAAATCCGTAGCTGCTTTTCGTAGAGGCAAGGCATGCCTTCCTGCCCTCTCCCTCCCAATTTAAGTGGACCTGGGCACCCAGAATGATCAGTTCCAGAGATACGGCTAGTGGTTTAGTCACCCTGTGGATTGGAAAAAGCACAAGATCTTCTGCCAGGCCAAGCCTTGGGAAGCCACTCATCTAATGAAGATTAAACTCTGTGTGGCCAAGCATAATGAGTAACTGGGGTTGGGGAATATTTTGATACCCATCCTGCTGGAATCAAAACAGCTCTCAAAATCTTCTCCGACAACTTTCTTGAAATGCTTACCAACAGGATAAGGCTGATTATCTCAAGGCACAGCCAGCCTGGATTTTGGATATCTGGAAACAAGGGAATAAGAAAGACAACACACGCTGTACTTTCTCCCATCTTGATATCTACACAGTATTTTCATGAGCCAGTGATAAGCACTCCTCATTTGTTTCCTCTTGGCACCTTTTCAAAGGCCTTTTGTCACACTGGCTTTTTAATCCGAAGTCTCCCAGAATCGAATGACCTTCTTTTTGTAGACCAGCTTTCTTTTTAGCAGAAGCAGGGGTTTCCTTCTGCTAAATAGATGTTTCACATCCCTCAGAATTATTGGATTTTCCACATTCAGCAACCATTTCTTTTTCCTTGCAGCCTTTAGAAAGTTTGCCAGGATTCTACAATATCATTGGCACTTAATTGTTCAGGTTCTGCAACTGGCATTAAAAAATTAGGCTTAATTATATAGTGAAGAGCTTTGGAAATCCAGACAGGAGTAGGATGACTTGTTAGAAGAGTCCAGACTGTGAGAGAATTCTCTTGCCATAAACCCGATCAAATCAAATCTTGAGATGAAGTATGGCTTGTACAGCTTGTACATTTCGAAAGTATGTGTCAGAGATGTTACATAAATCCTTGGAAGCTAAATATAACACTAAAACCAGGAAATAATAATTCTATTCCCAAATCTGCTTGACAACTTTCCTTTCTACCCAGTGTGGCCTTCTGAAGGAGATCTGTGACAGTCCTAACTTTCCCTTTTGAAATATGAAGGGTGCTTGTGAATTACATCTGCATTGTCAAGGACCCAAGGGGATGCCAGCACTGCCCACTTACAGGAAAGAAAGATGTGGCATAACCACATTTTAAACAGTCTGTCAAAATACTGTTGGGAGACTTAAATTAAAAAAAAAATCTTTTTTTTTTTGCAATGCAACTTTCTGATATGAAAAGTACCCAAAGGCCCAAGTGCGCAATAAGAATTGCTCCTACTTTATTCCTCTAGACGTGTGGAATGGCAACTTGCAGCTCTCCTCCCTGGGAAAAATAATAAGAGATGTTGGCCAACGCTATCTGGAAGCCCCAGATTAAGGAAATATACTTAATCTCTCAATCGTCAAGCTAAACTTTTCAGGGAATAAAGCAAAAGTTTAGCTTGAGTCCTAGTTGGGCAGACTGAAATAGTTAAACTATCCAACAAAAATATGAAATATGTTTTTAAAACTTCTCCCCTCTCTGAAAAACAAGTCTTGACAATAGCAGTACAATTCTTGATGAGCTTTCACTTTGGCAGCTGCTGTGACAAACCAACTAATTGCAAGACCAAATAAATACATCTGGAGCCACAATGGACATGAGATTCATCTCCCAGCAACAATTGCACTTTTATGAAACTGATTGAGACATTAATCTCAATTAATGGAACAGCAAGAACCAGTCAGGGGGTTGGAAACACAAAGACCAGAAAGGCATTAATCGGAGTAGATCGTTTGTTCTAACACTCTGAATGGAAGGAAATAGGCCAAGCACAAATATGAAACTGCTGCAGACACACTCTCATAAGGGTGCTCCTGTCTCTTCAAATGGTGATGTGTGAGTCATTGTCAACCCTCTAATGGTTTTCCCAGACGAATCTTGTAGGAGCTGCATTTTTAGACCCAAACTAGGAGGGATTCTAAGCACGGTGATATCATCCTTCCAAAATCTGTTTCGAAAACTTTGGATCAGACTAGATGGTCATTTGACTGGGCTCATTTCTCCCCATAATGTCCTGCTAGAGTCACACATTTTGCTAAGCCAGCTTGCTATTTTATCCATATTGGTTAAGTAAGACAGAATGGCCAGGGGTATACATTGTGTTCAACCACAACTTAACAAACCACAACTGTTGGATGTATATAACAGGCTGAGATTTAATAGCTAACCACATATTGCAAACATTTGTGCAGTGTGGAATCCCAGAGGAGGACACGACTCCTTCTTGCTTGGGCCTTGATGCTCAAAGGCACACCATTTTCAACCTTTATCATGTCTTTTTCAAGTCATCGAACCGTGAATTGCCATCTCAAAACACCATATCCCACAATTTAATTATCTATTATTTTAGCAGATACCTTGCCTGCCCCAAGATCACCGTGCGTTCATCTAGGCCGCTGGCTGTAGCTCTTGGGGACGTTAAGTGGAGGACCTTCTACATGAGAAGGCAGTATTCTCTACACCAAGCTGCAGCCTCATGAGATATTGCCATCTTGTTTCAGAAAGTCTCATTCATCTTCACTATTAAGGATATTTTTTTAAAAAAAAGTTCACTTTGTGAGAGTTAGTCCTACCATAACTGAATCCCAGAAGATTTATTTTGGAGGATTCTTCACTCAGCGATCCCATCAACTGCTATCTTGCAACTGTTGTGAAAGAACATCTTTGTGCTGTGCCATTTTTAGTTCAGTCCTATTTTTTAAAAAACAACAACAACAAAGCATTTCTTTTTTATGCTATGAATTCCCTGCCTCCAAGAGACTCCCCGAAGATTGCGTAGGAGCTGCCTTTTTAAAGCCACCTCATTAACTCCCCTCCACCCCGCAATCCTCCCCTTTGAGCTCCCAGGTCCAAGTCGTTGCTGGAAAGACAAATGCTTTCTGACGGGATGGGAATTTGCATCCAGGTTGCTAGGCAACCGGTTGTGGTACTGCAGCCTCCTGAATCAAGAACTCCCTGCGTCAACCTGATTTTCCTGGCAGGATTCCACCATCTGTGGTTAGTGGCAGGCTGTAATTTAAGAGGTAGTATGGAGCTTTTAATAGTCCAATACTAAACATGTTTATGCAAAAGAGGTCTGCTGAGCTCAACAGCCAGGGAAATAAGATGGCTTACCAAAATAGAAAATCCAGTCTTCCCAAGAACACCTGATCTGAAGTGATGCTACCTTAATGTATTATGCAAAGTCCTTGGCTTTCTTACCTGTGGTTTATTGAAAAACTATAACACACAGGCTCACATTACATAACGTAGTTATAAGTGGTTTCTCTGATTTAGGGTTGATGCAGCACATGAATGCAAACCAAGCCGCACGTGCATGCAGAGACAACCATTGGGGCTGTGAACCGTAGGTGGCTAAAGTAGGTGACTATTGCTACGATATGTGTAACATCCCTGTAGAGTTCAGGTAGCAGAGACCAGTGGGAGCTGCCCAGAGTGCTGATCCTTGCTGGAAAAGGTCTCTCTCCATCTGAAAGGGAAACCCCGGGTTGCCCATCCTGTACTAAGCCACAAGATGATGCGTTAACGGCATAACAGAGTCGGAAGGAACCTTGGGGTCTTCTAGTCCAATCCCCCCACTGGAGCAGGAGAGCCTGTACCATTCAGGACAACCAGCTGTGCAGTCTCTTCTTCAAAGCCTCCGGCGGTGGAGCACACAACTTCTGGAGGGAAGTCACAGGGCCAAAGCTCACGGATTTATTCAGTACACCCAGGATTATTATTTTTTTTTAAACTCTCCTCAGCTCGTTCCTTATTTTGTTGAGCAGCAACCCAAAACCCACTGAAACGGGAGCCACACCCATTTTTCAAGCCACAGTGCTGTGGGACTTGAGAAAAAGAGAAGTCATTCTGTGGATCAGAGCAAATATTTCTCTAGTGCTGTGTGACCCAGACAAAGAGGCTGGACTGCATCAATTCCTTTCCCAGCAGTTTCATTGACTGTTTGTTCGCAGCTGATAAACAATGGAGAAAAGGGCCCATAGAAGCTGGACACAATGAAGAATGCCACAGAGGGGGGGGGGGTGTTGTTGGTTCTTTAACCATACAGAAGCAAATTAACTTTTGCTTCTGGGTGAGTCAGATAGGAGAACTTACTCCCCAACACCTGCAAAATATAATCAGGATGGCCCAACCAAGAAATAAAAGGGGTTTTTTGCCCCTCAGAAACTATGTTTAATTTGAGCACCGGGAGAGCAATGCAAATTCTGATTCTCTGAAAGACCTTACCGTTGCTATCTTTGCACCCTGAGTACTCCCTACATCCAGAGGTTGTGGTCAATATCAACTACGACTAGAGAAAAGAACAGGTGCGTTGCAGGAGTATTGGTGCTTCTCCATCTTGGCTAGAAGCTTGAAGAAGGATGGACTTCAACTCCCAGAATTCCCCAGCCCGCATAGCTGGGATTTGAAGCCCGCCCGTCTTCAAGCTTGCCAAGGTTGAGAAACGCTCCCTTCGCCCAAGGTTTCCCTGGATCGATGGGGTCGGGGGTCATTCATTTTGCCTTTATTCAAGGCTTCCCCCGAATCCTTCACGTCTAGATGTCCCTTGTCCGTGGAGCTCTTCCTGCCGGCAACTCCTGCGGGAGCCCAAGCCGGGCTTGAGCCCCTGCCCAGCGGGGAAAGGAGCCGGCGGGCAGGGTCTCCCTGGAACGACCCCCCCACCCACCTCCCGGCACAGCCAATGGGACGCGGCCGGCTCATAAAGGGCCCCTGCATTGTGCGTGGAATGAGCCGCGGTCCGCGCGTTCCACTCCGCCGAGAGAACCTGCGGCTTAGCTGGGGTTGCCCTGCTTTGGAGCCGACTTTCTGAAGGAAAGGGAGAAATCCGGGGACGGCAAGACGCCGGGAGAGCGCCCGAGCGTGGGAACACACCGTGGGTGGCTTTAGGAAGGTTACTTGGCGCACGCGCGTGTTCCTTAGCCCCGCTTTGGTCACGATTTCTGACTCATTCCGCATCGCTTCCCTGTCTGCTTTGGTGCTCTTTAATAACGGGGGGTTTTCCCCACCCCCCACCCCCCAAAGCGGCTTAAGGCAGGTTCTCCAACCCAAGCAGTTTGCGCTCAGTTTGCTACACCTCACAGGGAAGCCATGCCTGATGCCTCCCTGCTCCATGGGATGTCTTGACCTCGGAAGGCTTGCTGGAAAAGCCTCAAGGTCTAACTGTGCAAATGGGCATGGGGGTCTCAGAGTGGCATGTGACCCCAGGCGTGGTTTGTGGCTTGAGGGCACTTTTCAGACCTCTGTAACTTTCCACCTCTGTTTTTAATACTATGTCGCTTTCCAGGGTTTTTATTTGCAAGCTGCTGAGAGTCACTTAGGCAAGGCGGAGGCAGTATAGACATTTGATGAATAGGTAAAATAAGGTAAATAAATAATGAAAAGGATCCATTCAGGCTTCAGATCTCTTGAACCGTCTGTTTCAATCCGATTCAGGACTAATAAGAGGTGATGAATCTGTGAACTCCCGAGCCTAGACTGAGCCCTCTTGCCATTCAGCAGTGGCCCTTGCTTAAGTCTGCCATCTTTTTCTGGTGCACAGATTTGTCCCACCTGTTTCAATCTATTGATTTTCTTTTAAAGGCGTGTTTCAGAAAACACTGGAGTTTGATTTTTCAACGAAAAACAGAAGTTCCTGGAGCCTGATGAGGTTTAAGCCAAGGTCTTAAGGGACGTGTGTGAACCATGCCAGATCAGGCAGAAAGACGCAGACTAAAACGAGCTGCCAACTTCTCTCTCTGGGGCCGGATCTTTCTTTGCCATCCCGTCATCCTGGCTGAACTTCACCATTCCCAGACCTCTCCAAATGTTCCATCCGGTCCATTTGGTGTGTGGGTTTCCGGAGAAATGAGAGGGGAGGGCGCACAGTGCTTCAGTGTGCTCTCTTGCTATCTCTATGGAAACCCCGGTCCTGAATGGGTTTGGACGGAGCGTTGCCATCTGTTCCGCCCCCTAATTTTAAGGGAACATGGCTCGGATGGCATCATGTCAATGTTCCTTTAATGCGCTGAGGAAACCATCTGGGCCTGTTGTCCCGTACCAAAAGAGAGGGAGAAGGGATGTGGAAAAGAGGTCCAGGGAGACATCTTGCTTGCAAATGGATGACAGAAACTTTTCTGATGAAAACTTTTTTGTTACCTTTTTTTTTTCAGGCTTCGTTTTGGGAAGGATTAACCTGGTTTCCTTAACAGAAGCATCAAGCCTTAATGCAGGCAAACATGAAGGCGCTGGTAAACATGGTTGTTATCATTAAGCCTGGGTAATTGTAGAGTCTGTATTGCCTTGTCTGCTGTTGCTTAGCCATGGCACAGAAGCCTGACTGACTGCTGCCACCACCCACTTCCTGGTTCTCATTTTAGACGGCTGAGCCAAGGGGCCCATCTCCTTGCAGCCTTTGGTAACTTGCTGCCTTCAAGATGCCATCGTTCCAGGCAGGGCAGGGAAAAGGTTTGATGGAGAGCTCATCCCAGGTGTGTGAAGGGCACCATGTAGAAAAAAGCTGCCTTATTGTGCGGTCTTGGAATGCTGCTGGCTGCTGGTTTCATTTTAGAGCGTGCTTTTGTTTTCCACTTATGAAAGCTAGACTGGGTTCGATTTAGTTTAGGAATAGCTTCTCTGTTTATCTATTCATCCATCCATCCAGTCTATCATCTTCCATCCCTCTCAGTGTTTCTCAACCTTGTGAACTTTTAAGATGGGTGGACTTCAACTTCCAGAATTCCCCAGACAGTTCTATGAATTGAAGTCAACCCATCTTGAAGTTCACAAGGTTGAGAAACACTTTGTCTGTCTGTCTGTCTGCCTGCCCCAATCAAGAGCATATTTGCAAAAGCCAGACAGTCTGAGCAGGGCTTTAGGGTAAAGGAGGCAACCTTGCTTAACGGGTTCCCTTGCTGTATTTGTGATTGGCAGAGTTTGTTTGAATTGCAGAAAAGGACCGGCCTTTGCACCATCTCAATCATGTCTTCTGTTTTGGCTTTGATTTGGCTGAACCAATGAGCTGAAGTATCCCACTTGGTCAAGTATTGCAAGCCCCACCCATTCTCCCCCTCCCCTGCAAGCTATGGTAGGTTAGTCACGACAGTTGAACAATAGGCCCCTCCTGTGTGTAGGTTTCGGGAAAGTTAGTGCTTGGTTCTGATGGAATAACTTTGCTTTATTTCACTCTGAATAAAGGGGAAATAGCTTCCCTGGGGAAAAGAGGAACTGTAATCCCAGACGAAACGTAAGCCCAGTTAAAGGGAAAAAAAACACCCTTTTCTTTTAAAAATATCTGACTTGCAGCGCCGGAGGACGTCATCCAGGAGTGAAAACTCTGACTACACCGAGAAGGAAAAGGAGATGATGGCAGAGATCGAACTGAGGAAGCTGCAGCAACAGTTCTGGATCATGGTGGAGAGCCGCAAGTCGCTCGGTTTGAAAACACAGCAACAGTTGTTCCATCAGGAGTGAGTCTGCCAGAGACGAAGCAGGAGCTGCCACAGTGGGGTGGGCACGGGTGGGCACGACCCACGTGGATAGGTGCCAACCAATCACATGTTCTGATGGCTGAGAAAAGCGAACGCAAGCTTACCTGCTCCCGTTTAAATCTGTCTAAGTCACCTTCGCACGCTGGTCGGTCGACTCCTGCTAACCGTGACTTATGTTGTAGGGCATAAACAGAATAACAGAGTCAGAAGGGACCCTAGAGGCCTTCTAGTCCAGCCTCCCGCTCAAGCAGGAGACCCTATGCCATTTTGGACAAACGGTTGTCCAGTCTCTTCTTTAAAATCTCCAGTGATGGAGCACCTACAACTTCTGGAGGCCAGCAGTTCCACGGGTGAACTGTCCTCCCTGTGAGGAAGTTTCCCCTTAATTCCAGGTTGCTTCTCTCCTGGATTCGTTTCCATCCCTTGCTTCTTGTTCTGCCTTCAGGGGCTTTGGAGAATAATTTGACACCCTGCCCCCCCCCTTCTTTGGGGCAGCCCCTCAGATATGGAAACGTTGCTACCCTGCCCCCCCGGTCCTTCTTTTCATTAAACGAGACGTACCCAATTCAAGCCCCCTCTAGCTTGGAATCCGTGGTTTAGGGTTTCACGCTTTGCCGGCCTCGCTTGGAACGCTTGTACACCTCTGGACACAGGCCTCCTTTTTCCCTTTACAGAAAACACATCCATGCCTTGAAACAAGAACACGATGAGATTAATGCGCTGCTAAGCCTCACCAACTCGCCCCGCAACCTTTTCATAGATGACCGGAACTTCATGGAGCTCAGATTCCTTCTGCAGACCAAAGACGAGTACGATGCTCTCATCAGAGCCACCAAGAATCTGATTGCAGAACTGGATGACAAGGTGCTTGGGGGAATGTGCGACTTACCAAGCGGGGCCTGTGAAGCACGATAGACAGCCTGGGAGCAAGCGAGCAGCGAGCGTGAGATTCGCAGCTCTCCTCCTCTCTGTCTCTGCTTTTGACTCCTCTGTACACTCGGCCTGCAAATCAAAACTAGTTTAGCATGCCCTAAACCTTGCGCAAACACAGTCTCCCGTTCAGAAGCTAAGAGACCCCAAACCCCCAAGGACCGCCAGCGGTAGAAAGCACATGAGGAAAATTCTGTTGCTTGGGGAATATTCTTCCTCTCTCCAGTCTCGATTTCCTTGGCTCTGTTTTTGTTGTTTGGAGCAGGAATGACTTCTTGTACTGGTAGTCCTCGACTTAGGATCACAATTGACCCCCCCCCAACTTTCTGTTGCTAAGCGAGACATCCATTAAGTGAGTTTTGTACCATTTTTTCAACCTTCCTTGCCAAAGTTGTTAAGTGAAATCACTGGAGTTGTGAAACTGCAACCGTCGTAAATATGAGTCAATTGCCAAGCATTTGAAGTTTGATTTTGCGATCATGGGGATCCGGCTATAATCAGAAGTATGAAAAACGGGCCATATGTCACTTTTTTCAGTGTCCTTGTAACTTCAAATGGTCACTAAACGAACTGCTGTAAGTCAAGGACTACCTGTACACGACTAAGCATCCAATTTTTAGAGATGATATTAGCAAATGCACTGCAGTGATTAGTCGTTTTCCTCCAACCGTTTCCTTTCAACGAATAGAAAGAGTTTTGAGATATTTCTCCCTCTGCTTTTAGATAGAAGAGGTGGAAAAAAAGATCCAAGCCCAAAAAGTTCTGATGACGAAGCTGAGGCAGGAGTACGACGGGAAGTGGCTTCAGAAGCAAATCCACAAACTGGATAACCGTCTCAATCATGTGAGTTGCCATTTGCAGGCTTGCTAACCTTCCTCTTGCTGGAGAAACCGGCCTCTGTCTCCACCTCGAGGGGAGCAGCTGAAATAAGAACCACAATGACAGCCCTTCAAAATAAACTTGAGGGGGCAGAAGAACTCCAAATTTAGAACAACCAGGTATAACCGATGCGGGTGAACATAAAATAATATGGCTTCTTTTGAGCGTTCCCCTTTGAGAAAATACATTGAAGGACTGGGACAGAGAACTCTGGCCTAACTTTGTGTAACTTCAGCATCAGTTTGTCTTTCAGGCGTTCAGACCTCTTGCTCTCCAAACCTCCCCTTTCTAAACCATTCCTACTCCGTAAGTTTGGAGGTGCCAGTAAGGAATAAAGACACGCAGGGTTGCAGAAAGAAGAAGGGAACGAGGCCTTCTGCAAATTCCACCCTCTGATCACTGTCCCCGTTGTTAGCTGCTCTTTTCCGTGACTTTGAGAAACGTCGTTAACTCTTGCTTTAGAGCCTCCTGGGTCCTTTCCTAATGTTAACCTCTGACCTCCAGGCCACGGTACATTTTGACACGATCTTGACCAGAAATGCCATGCTCCGGGAAGAAATAGAAACCCTGCAGTGCCAGAAGGCGATTTTTGAAGGCATCTACTCACGGCTTTACAAGAAGCTGGAGCAGAAAAAGAGGACCATGAACGCATCCATTGAGCAGTCAACACAAGCCTACGAGCAGAGGTGAGGAGGAGGAGGAGGAGGAGGAAGAGGTGGAAGAGGAGTGGGACGACTAAGGGCGCAACCCGCTGCTCACTTTCAGGACTGCAACTTCAACTGTTGGGGCTGAATTTGAGATTGCCCTTCTAATGGAGGGTCTCCCTGTAAACAAAAGGTTTTTTTTTAAGGTGGGATTCCTGTTTCTCTGCAATAAAATGGAAAATGTTGATTGTCGGATGACAGGAGGCGGGCAGGGCAATCTCTTATTCCAAAGTCTTCGTGGCTCCAGCCCAAATGCTCTCCGCAGATACAAAACCAATTCTATTTCAAGGAATAAGCAAACAGGTTTCCTTGCATCCTTCATTTTTCAAAACCTGCGGAGTATTAATCGTGTAGAGCAGCTTTTAAAAAGGATATTTATCCACTCCCTCTCCCTCTCCCATCTGCTTTTCTGTTTCTTATCAGAGTTGAAGCTCTGGCCAGGATCTCTGCCATAAATGAACGGCGGTCCAAGGATATCGCCCAGTTCAACGTAGAGTTTCGGGAGCTGGAGCGGATCTACAACCACGAGACCAAGCTGAAGGCCTTCATGCTCATCAAACTGGTGGATCGCTGTGAAATCGAGGAACAGGCCAAAAAGGAAGAAGGTACCGTTTGGTCACTCGATTCATGCCAATGTAAGTGGGGGGGGGGGTGTTATGCTATCTGAGGCAAGAAGAAAAGGCCCCTCATACGTTGGATCTTCCCAAACTAGGATTGAAAAACCCAGCAACGCAATATTTCCCATTCCCGAGAGCCTGTTTGGTGTCGTAGCGAAGGCACCAGGCTAGAAACCAGGAGACCAGGAGTTCTAGTCCTACCAGGGACTTTTCAAGCCAGTTGCCAGTAATCAACAATGACTCAAAAGCACTCACACACACACACACACACACACACACACACACAGTGTTAGCATGTGCTGCCTGGTGTTGCAAGTGATGAACTTTTGAGCAATCATGCTATCCACACACCTATGCAGAGGGTTCTATAAACACACAGATATGAAAGCTATTAATAATTTGTACAGCACCACTTTAATTGGATGTGTGTGTGCGTACACCTAGTAATAACAACCCCGGTGGGCATTCTCTTGGCTGGGTGGTCAGTTGTTCTGTAGGGGAACCTGCCCAACTGGCCCCCTATATCCTAAAGAGCCAGCCCAACTTTCTCTCAGCGGTCAAGGCCAGGAAGCGGGCCAAGTCGAAAGGGGAGAGCTTCGAGAGCTACGAGGTGGCCTACATGCGGCTGCTGAAGCTGACGGAAAACGGGGACATTGAGCAGCTGGTGGAGGACTACCTGGAGAAGGAAGGGAAAAACTTCGCCTACTTCAGCTACGTCACCGAACTGAACAATGACATGGAGAGGCTGCAGAAGAGGATTGAGATGGTCCAGGTGGGCTCTGTCCTTCTTCTCCTCTGGGCAGCTTGGTTGGTCCTTGGGGTCTTGAGTCCCCAAGGGTGTTTCCACCCCCACCCCACCCCCGCCCAAGGGGCAGCTGGACTTTCTGGGTGTTTTTTTGTTTCTTTGAAGATGTTTCGCTTCCCATCCAAGAAGCTGCTTCTGCTCTGACTTGAAGGAGAAGCGAAACGTCTTCAAAGAAAGAAAAAAAAACACCACCCAGAAAGTCCAGCTGCCTCTTGGAAAACGCACCTTGGGGACAACCGTGAGCTGGAGGGCTGATCCTCTCCCTAGTCAGGGCCTTCAGCTTCTGCTGCCCTCCAGCTCTTCTGCACCTCAGGGATCCCCCTTCCGATAAGGGTGAAGGGCCACTTTTTAAAAGCGAAGCCTTTTCTCAGAGGCAAACCAGGCCGCTTGGGGAGAGACCGCAGCGAAATCCACCTGGCTTGATTCTCCGGAAATCGCTCGGGAAGCTTTCCTATAAATCGGAATTCCGCTCTCTGATGACAAGGGTTTGAGGGTTAGGAAGTTGGTTGAGCCCCTGGGAGGTTTGTTTGGTTTTTTCCCCCTTTCCTTTCCTTTCCTTTCCTTTCCTTTCCTTTCCTTTCCTTTCCTTTCCTTTCCTTTCCTTTCCTTTTCTCTTTTCTTTCTTTTTCTTTCTTTCTTTCTTTCTTTCTTTCTTTCTTTCTTTCTTTCTTTCTTTCTTTCTTTCTTTCTTTCTTCCTTCCTTCCTTCCTTCCTTCCTTCCTTCCTCTTTCTTTCTTTCTTTCTTTCTTTCTTTCTTTCTTTCTTTCTTTCTTTCTTTCTTTCTTTCTTTCTTTCTTTCTTTCTTTCTTTCTGGGGGTGTTTTTATCTGAGCATGCTTACCCCTGTTCTCCTTTCACCTTTTTTTAAACCCTCTCTCATTATGTAAAACTGGCCAGGGTCACTTGAGAATCAAGCAGCCTTCCAAGTTAAATAAATAAAGAGGCACCCTCTGAACCTGCTGCTTTTTGGAAATATACGTAGCAAACTCATACGTGGCCTGAAGGCCAAAATGATGCATTTCTGAACTTTGTAGAACGAAATCAGCCATCTGAAATCCCAGCAGAAAGCAGCTGAAGATATAATTCATGGCAATATGAAAGGCATGGAGGTATGTAATAGAACTGGTGTGTGTGTGTGTGTGAGAGAGAGAGAGAGAGAGAGAGAGAGGGAATGGGGGGGGGAGAGACTAGGGCAGTGTCCCCTGTCCCTTATTTATAAAAGAAAATGATTCTTCAGGGTGGGAATCGGTTGGGCTTAGCTTGGGGGCTGGGGGGGCCTTGGTAATACTTTTACTTTCGCGGTCCCTCTAGCCCCATCAGCCCCCTTTTCTGCCCACAGGAGCAGCTGCAGAAGACCACCGAAAAGATCAATCTCTACGCCTACAACCTGAAAGAGACCAGCAAAATCTTGGACCAGCTGAAATCCTCCCTGGACTTCCTGTTCCAGAAGATCGGCTGCGATGCCACCAAGATCATGCAGCATCTGGGCGAGACGGGGGAGATCACGGATCAGAACTTGATGCAGTATTTCAGTGAGTGGCCTGGGTAGCACGCTGAGCTGATCGCCTGGGGGCGGGGGGGTTTCCCTAGAGAGCCTTAGGGGCTCCCTGCGTGTAGGTGTGCCAAGCTAGGAGCGGCAATCATACAAACTGGCCTCGGGAACCTTCCATAAGAGCCCGTCTTCGGCCAGGTAAAGCCTTCTAGCATATTTCCTCATTTGTCTGAGACTTTCCATTTGGGATTTCTCTCCTCTGATTAGAGTGTTTCCCAGCCTTGAGAGCTATAAGATGTGTGGAATTCTGGGAGTTGAAGTCTCCACACTTCTTAAAGTTCCCAGGGTCGGGAAACACTGTCTTATAGCTTGTGTAGTCTTCGTACGTCAGGTTTTAATGAGAAATTCCCCTTTTAATCCAATGAAACCAAATTTATCAGTATCGAACCGAGTTTATTGGGAAAACCTGATCTAAAAACTGCCCGTTTTTTTTGCGCATTGTGTGAGGTGTGTGAAGCACCGCTCCCTCCCTCCCCGCCTCGGGGTTCCCTTTGCTTCTCTCCTCTCGGCAGGCATTCTCGAAAAGAAAAGCAATGACCTTTTGCTGGTGGAATCCTTCCTGCGCTACAAGGAAGTCGAAGGGGAGCTGGACACGGTGCCAATGCTGAATCCCTTTTTGGGCGGGAGTGCTCTGCTGAAGAAAATGGACACCGTTAAAGTGGCTCCACCTTCTCTCAGCGTGGATCCCTTTGCAGACACGGCAGAGCCTAGTAAGTAACTGCAGGAAGAAGAAGAAGAAACGGCCGTGCAGAATTTGGAGCCGGCAAGAACGAGGCTCTGGCTATTGAAGTCTGGCTTGGAAGTTCTTAGAAGAAGGGCAAAGAGAATTCCCTCATGCTTTCTTCCCTGAGTTTTCCCAAAGACATTTCAAGAAAAACCAAATCAATCAGTAAAAGAGACTAAGAGTGGGGAGAACACAACAAGCTGGTGTTGTGTTCATGCTGTGTAAATAGGGTGGTTCAATGAAACTGTGATTTTAAAAAGAAAGAAACCGCCTGGTCTCCAAACTATAACCCCGTTGAACTTCTCATTCCTTTCCCAACAGCAGAACCGCTGGACCACGATAACCTGCGGGCCCTGGTCTTGGGGAACCAGGAGAAGGAAAAAGCCAGAAGCAATTCCCCCACGGAACGATTGGAGAGTGGCAAAGATAAAAAGAAAGCGTCACCCGTATAGAAGCTAAGATAGAAACGAGCGGCAGGATGAGGAACCGTTTTTCTTCATCGGCTGCTTTCATATATTTTAGATTCATGTATCTACTTTTACATATACATATATATATATATACACACACAGTACAGAATGGGATATCGAGATGGATTTTCTTTGCATAGGATAAAAAAGTATTCACAAAGAAAGCATTTGTCTCTCGAATTTCCACAGCTTGCTGTCGTGCTTGCAGTCATGTTTTTGGTTTCCCTGAATTTCTCTCTTTTTTAAAAAAATATACCCTCAAATATCTAATGGGATCTCTCCCATCGTCCTCCAGCCATCAAAGTTTGGAAAGACAGAAGTGAAAGTTCAACGCAACCAGAGAATCTCACTTTGATGAGGGCTGCATTCATGCTGCATCAGGTTTTTGTTTTACTATTGTGGAAGTTAAACCATTTTCTCGCCTCTTTTCCAGGACAACAAATTCCTTGGATGTACTTTTATGGAAGGCATCCTCTGTTCTGACAAAGATGCTGCAGAGCACTTAAAATGACTCCCACAGTGTCAGCATTTCCCCCCCCCCTCTATTACCCTGTAAAGGAGATTCTCCTCCTTGCCCTTGAAACACCTGACACAGGTATCGATTCTGTTGTTGTTATATTTTTACTGTGCGGCTGTTGCAGAGTGGAGCCATTTCCCTGGTTTGGCAGGTTCTATTAGCCAAAGAAGATTAAGGGATATGTGTCTGGCACCTCGTTTTTTTCCAATAAAAAGAGGAAGGCCCCAAGAAGAAAAGAGGTGAAGCACCTGTCATGGAATCCACGAGCTCCACTTCATTCTTGAACTAATGTTCGTTAACCCTCATGTTGATCCTCATCAGCACAGGTGCAGAATCTTCTAAACAAGCCACCTGATGGCTCAGTGTTGACCAAGCTTTGTCTTACGTTCGTCATAGGGCTGATATTTTATATGGGTGTGGCTCCATTATAACCGAGTTATGTATCAGATCTGAAGCCTTCCTAATTTTCTTATTTTTTACATCTTAAAAAAACAGAAAACCGTCTCAATAAGACATTTTAAGACGTGAACGGAAACGTCCTTCGGTCTATGCCTTTCAAGGTGTGGAGTGACTGAAGTAGGATCATGATTTGGATTTATCCAAGAATGGTGCGCGCTTTTTTAGATACCAGACAATTTTACTATTTATAGCCCACTGTGAATGAGCTGTGTTATCTCACAGCATGTTAACAGAGAGCAAATGCCATACCATAAGGATTGCACCTGGTGTAGTTCTTGAAAAACCTGGGAGTTGTAATCCCAATATAGCTGGAGCATTTCAGGTTGGCCGGCTCCCAAAGCTAGTAGACGTTGGAAATTTGGTTTTGCAATCCTGGACGCTCAACACAAACTGTGCAGCCGCTAGCTTTGGATGTGTCTCAAGCTATGTTAGGTTAGCCTGCCTGTTACAGCTGACTTCATGACCAGCTCCTTGGAAAGAGCAGGTGATGGACAACTCTACGTGCACCCAGAAGGACAATCGTGTGGTTCCAGCCATGTGCTTCCATTGGGTAAGAGATTCACTCTAGTGTAGCAGCTGACATAGCGGGGAACTGGGAGGGAAAAAGATCCTGGGCTCACATTTCCACGATCAGCAGGAGCTGAGATGTGCCTATTGACCTTTTCAAGGGGTTGCTCTGAGGAGAGAAAGGAATAGAAATGCAACTCTACGGAGGGAAATTAAGAGAGATAGCAGGTGGGTAAATCAATAGAGCTGTGGGGGCGCAGTGGTTAGAATGCAGTATTGCAGGCGAACTCTGCATTCCCACTGCCAGGAGTTTGATCCTGACTGTCTCAAGGTTGCCTCAGCCTCCCGTCCTTCCGAGTTGGGTAAAATGAGGACCCAGATTGTTGGGGGGCAAGAGGCTGGCTCTGTAAACGGCTTAGAGAGGGTGGCAAAGCACTATGAAGCGGTATATAAGTCTAAGTGGTATTGCTATTGCTCTAATAGGTAGGAAGCCTCCATTGATATGCCCTGGTGAAAATGGTTGCCTTGTTCCAACAATAGGATTACTTAGCTGCTTTTAGAAGATCCACACCTGGCATATTTTTCTCTGCTTTGGTATGTTGCTCCTGAGTGATCCAAAGAGGAAGCCCCTAGGGGGACAGCATCACACATGGACTGGGACCTAAACTTTGTGAGCAAACCCAAATAACATCATCAGGCCAAAATTTTTTGGAGTCATGCCTTCCTCCAGTTGAACATCAAACAAGATGCCTTTGCCAATGTTCATGCTTTTCTCTTTCAAGATGTGGGGTTATTGGGTTGTGCAGTGTGTGTTTGTGTGCTGTCTTTTATCCATTTCTAAGCTGGAATCTTGCCTTCCTCTCACCCAACCTGAGCATGACTGGTTCAGGAATTCTGGGAGTTGAAGTCCAGCGGTCATATAGTAATCATGGTTCCCTACTCCTGCTCTTCAGAAATGGAAAAAGCAGAAGGGGCAAACTTGTGGTCCTGTTGGTGAAGCCTCAGCTCTGCCTACTGTTGTTGGACAGCCTCTTAGCGTGTGCTAAGTGAGAAACGCACCCTGCTCTGGGGTCAGAAAAGAAACACGGCTTGCCGTGAGTTCAGCTTATTCCACTCCCTCATCCATAATAATTCTTCAAGGGCTGCGCAGATTTTTCTGAATAATTCAATACAAAGGCAATTTTAGAAATAGGTTTCTCCAGACATGGCTGCATTCTTTCTACAGATAGGACAGACAAAGGGCTGGGACTGCCAAGAGGATGACAACAGACAGAGAAGACACAACAGCCCAGCTTAGCTGGCCAGAGAATGTATCACTTCTGTCATCACGCCGAGTGGCCTCCCACCATTTCTTAATCTTTTTCTTCTCCGTGTGTGATGATGTGCACCAAATTCTTATAGTCAAGGTTGCCAGTTACATCTGGGGGGAAGGCTGCAAACATTTGCTCTACCTGGAAGAACAAAGAAGCCGGAACAATTTCCTCTTGAGTTTTAATACCTCAGTGGCTCTTTGGTAAAATTGCATATCTTCATTTTGAAGACAGTCCAACGGGCTGTACTCCTGAATTGCATTCCCAAGAAAGGCTATCGAATGATTCAGAAATTTATCTTACCTCCTCCTTTGAAAACCGTTCTCCTTGCGTCATGAGCATCTCTTTAATGCTGGAAAATAAAAACCCGGATTAGATGCAAAGGAATATCCGTCTCCATTCCACCCATTACTCCACGTGAAAAATAGAAGTGATAGCTTCCTTATTTCTGAAATCCAGGCTGGAGCCCATGGGGACAAAAAGCTGTTAATTGCTTTTACGAGAGGCAGCCAGGATGATTGTACGTTTGCATCACGGCAGATTCTCCAAAGAGGGGTGATGCTAAATCTATTCTTACTAAGGGGGTGAGAAGAAAGGGATGAAGAGAGGCAGAAAGGGACCCAGGGATCTTCTGACCATTTTAAGTGGAGAAGCTCCGGAGATACTTACTAGCTTGCCTTTAAGCCTTTGCCTTCCGGATCAAAGACTTTGAATGCATTCAGGATGGTTTCCTCTGGATCTGCTCCTGGAAAGTTGAAAGGAAATAAAAGGCGGGTGGGAGAGGAGGCGGAGAGGAAGTCTGAGACAGCTGAACACTTCGTAAAAGTGGTCCTTCTTGCAAAGTTTGTGGGAAGGCTGAGGCTACACGGAAAATAAACGGGCAGGTGAACTGGAATGAAACCCTCCTGGAGCCACACAAGGAAGCTCTCCAGGAGAACTGGGAGTCCAGCACATGACCTTAAATGTTGGATTGCTTGTTTCTTTGTTTTTTTTTATCCTGTTGCGAAGTGACTCTGGGCAGCTTACAACATATTAGACCCGTGACACTCTCGGCACATTCTTGGACGTTCTAGTCTTGATTTTACTTTTAATCTGCTTTGACTTTCTCCTTACAATTGTAGTTTCTTCTTTCCCAGGTTGGTTGGTTATATATCAAGGGTGTGCCCATATATGTGTCTGTATGGGTGGGTGCCTAAACATCTCACCAAGGGTGCTCACTGCTTGCAACCGAATCATAGCCTTCAATCTTACCTTTAAGCTTTTCTCCAAACATTGTCAAGAACACGGTGAAGTTGATTGGTCCAGGAGCTTCTTTGATCATGTCATCGAGCTCTTCATTTTTGACATTCAGACGCCCTAAAGGGAGCAAAACCAAACCAGGCATAATCCCTCAGCAGGGAACGGAAGGAATCCCCCTGAAACTACTGAAAGACCTATGGCGATTGTGCTAGGCGCAGCTATTTTGAGGCAATGCGTGGATGACCTTGAGGGTGTGGATCTGTGGATGACCTTGAGGATGAGGGGAAGATCAGAGAAGAAAGGGAGGCCCCTCCAGTGGTCAGAGGAACAAACTTAGCAAGAACCTCCCCTTATGAATCAAGCCATTAAAAGTGATGGGAGGAAGTTTTGGACTTTCAGACTTGGAAAGTTCTGTTAATGTAGCCTTACACTAAAGTAGAATCAGCTCATCTAGTGGTGTTTCCTTGTCTGCTTTACCTGAGAGGCCTGACAAGCAAGCAGCAGACAAGTAGCATCCCTCCCATCCCTGGAAGAATGGAGAATTTTCTTACATTTATTGCCAACATTGTAAAAATTGAGAAATTCTGAGATGCCCGGTCGTTCATACCAGCTTCCTTTGGCTTGGAAATATATAAATCATCTTGACCTAGAGCGCTGTTAAAACTGGGGACTGTCCGTTCTATTTCAAGCCAGAGTTCTGGATTTCTCTATTTCTTATTTCTCGTGCTCTACATCTTGATATTAACATTTTGGGCAGTGGAAAAGGAACGACAATCGAAACACTTTTTTCCTCAATGGGGTCCTATATCAATTACTCATAGGCCGCTGATGGATTTCATAACGTAAAGGCGTTTCTTGGCTTACCTAGTGCTGCGAACGTATCTCTCAGATCCGCTTTGTCGATGAAACCATCGCGGTTCTGATCCATGATGGTGAAAGCCTGTTAAGGGAGAAACCGCATGTCTGGTATGGAGCGGCATGTACGAAGGGCCTCGCCTCGCTGTCAGATCGGCCACTCCCAGCTGTCTTCACCCAGAAGTGTGTGCCCAGCCTTTCAAATGGCTCTTTTGAGATCTTTCCCCAGCCCTATTCTGTGATTATGCACGATACATCGCTGAACTCAGGGTCTTTCTGGGGTTCCCCGAGACTGTGGGGGAATGTATAAGGTTTAGGAAAAGATAAAAATGAATTCAATCTTATACCATCGACCCAGGAGGCAAAATCAAACAAAACAAATAAACGAACTTTCCATGGCTGGAATTATAAGTGCACAAGGAATCTGGCAGACTTTACGCTGCAATATTCAGCTCGGACATTCCAGCCAGGTTCCAGGACTAAGGCCAGGCTTCAGATTAAGCCCCAATAAAACCTTTTTAAATTGGTTATTACAGCCTTTGATCTACAAGAATGTAGAATCATCTGGGACTTAAGCCCACACTTCCATGCTTTTTAAAAAACAGATAGGATGAGTGTCCAGTTCCTTAGGCCTTAGATTAGGTAGCATGGCTGAAATTCAAATACGGACTCTTAATTGTGCAAGCAGAACAGAAGCCTGCGTTTTCCATGTTTTTTGGGTCAGGATATTCTGCTCATCTGGATTCGTAATACAAACGGTTTGCCAAACATTTTACTGCCGTACCTCCTTAAACTCCTGGATCTGTGCCTGTTCAAACATGGAGAAGACGTTAGAATTGGCACCTTCCGCCCTCTTCTTAGCTTTCTTGGGCGCCTTTGGGGAGATAAAACACAATATCACTCAGCGGCATCTCCTTCGCTTCTAAAGGTCCCTTCTGCTGGCTCAAATAATGGCCCCAGGCCTCCTACCTGAAGGCCATGAGCCGAACACAATACCATTTTTACCGCTTTATTGGTCAAGATAGTTATGGGACCAGGATCGGTTGTATTTAGTGGCTATTGACTAAGTGCCATCCATGGAAAACGCCCCGTGAAAAGTCCACGAAGGGGTTTCCCTGACCCAAGAAGTTTGCAATTTCACATTTGATGCCCAAAAGAAAGAGATGTACCGATATATGGATTTTGACGTTTTGGGGACTAAATATTCGTGCTTAAAGTAGAAGGGTAAATTGGAGGTTTTAAGAAAGGATTTGAATGCAGAAAGGGACAGAATGTGTGAAGGGAAAGAAGCCCATGTCACACTAGTGGTCTGAGAAAGATGTCAAGCCAGTAAGGAAAAATCGTTGGAGTTCGTTTTGGGCACCCCTAATTCATTGCTTCGAACTAAGTTATAAAATCATCTACACTGATAAACACCCTAGGTGTGAAGGAATACGTGCGCCTTGATCAGAACCAAGTCCTATCAATTAATGCCAGCTTAAGTAGGCTAGCCAAACTTTTTCTGAAGGGAACCTCGTGCTACCTGCTACTAGAACTTTTGTTCTTTGGAACATCCTCACTCACAGAAAGGCACCCTCTGTTTTTTTACCCAGAATGCTTGAATTCCTATTTCTTTTGTTCCCATTCCAACTCACGGCCCCTCCCTCTCTCCTCCTTTTACTCACCATTTCTAAGACCAAACTGTGCAGCTCAGGGTGCTGTTTGGAGACGGTTCCTTCGGCGGGTGCCCCCTTTGCTCTGCCCGAGGAGACAATAAATAAGGCCCAACCCAGATTATAAATAAACCCATCTCCTCTTTTGGATGCGATAGGTGAGCTAATCCCCTCCTCCCTCCATTCTCTCTTCTGCCTTCTTAAATATCAGCCTGCATTGTCATGTGGTGACATGCCAGAACAACAGAGGCCCCCAAGGTTAGGGACATGCCAGCCGCCCGGACGGCCTTTCCATTTAAGATGTCGACGGAGCGTCCTCCCAGCAGCCAGATAATAGCCAGACACCTGTGGGTGTCAGTTGGTCTTCATTGCATGCATTGGAGAGCCCACAAGGGAATATACAATGCATTCTCTACCTCCGTGTATATGCAGCCAATGTCCGTTTTGATCGTCCCTTCAAACAATAGCAGGAACAACATGGAACCCAGAACTTGGGCAATGCAGACGGGGGAAGGTCTGAATCTTCACAATTAGGGGTCCAGGACGCCCACTTAGCTGCAAGCCCCTGGTTTCCCCTGACCCATTCTTGGATTGTGTGGATCAGATCAAACAATGGATTCGGTCGGTGTCAGCAGTGGATGGGGAGCTAAGTGACCTCAGGGAAGCCGAGTCAGTCCCGGAGAGTACTTGGGTGGATGGGAGACCCCGAGGAGATCCTAGGGTTCCAGGCTAGATTGGAAAGTAAAAACCTCATCAAGAATGAAATTCTGAAAGGCGGCAAGAGCAAACTGCAAGGGGGTCTTTTATCTACCTTGCAGGGATGTTTTGCCAAGCAGAGAAGAGAGTTTAAGCCTTTCTCATATCTAAGCCTCTAAAAACTAATCTTAGCCCACCGGGAAAAGGCCCCTGTGAGTGTCCCAGGGCCAAAGTGGCCTCTCTGCGTTCAGGCGAGGCATCTTCCTATCCTTTGCACTTATATTTTTAGCTGGTGCTCTCTGCTCCTGAGCATTTCTCCCCCTCGCACCCCCACCCCCCCAGGACTGGAACACACTTAGACAAAGGGGTGGGCAGGCAGGGAAGGTGACACAGTCCAAACAATGCTCTCCATATATTTCACAGTTGCTTGCAGCTGTCTTAACCAAACACGATGGAAATGGATGCAAGGATGAACAGCTGCCGCTCTTGGGTTGAGGTCCTTTCCCCTTCTCCTCTCTCTCTCTCTCTCTCTCTCTCTCTCTCTCTCTCTCTCTCTTCTTTCTGTCTGTCTGTCTGTCTGTTTGTCTGTCTGTTTGTCTGTCTGTTTCTTTTTTCCTGTCTATCTGTCTTTCCTTCCTTCCTTTCTTTTTTCTCTTTTATCTCTCTCTGTCTCTCTCTCTGTTTCTCTCTCTGTTTCTCTCTCTCTCTCTCTCTCTCTCTAAATCTCCCTGTGAACCAGACAGGCAGATTCTCTTATTTAACCACCCCAGAGCCTAGAATCTATATATAGGCCTGTTCCGTCCTTTACATTGTTATCCTCTAAAATAGCTTTTCCCACAACGAGTCTTGGCCCTGCAATCTTCAGAATTCCCAGAAAGTTTGAAAATTGGGATTGGCAGGCTGCTTTGCGTGAATTCGTGTAAACAATGATCATTTCCACAGGTTGCATGTATCTCTAGACTTTGACATCAGGGAACCTACTAGCATGTAAAAATAATTTTAAAAATCCTCCCAATTTGTCCCGCTTATTTTGCTTGCTTACTTAATTAGTAAGCAAAAGAGAAGGGAAATTAAAAAAAAAAACTTCTTAGGATAAAGTTTTTAAAGTGTCTGCATTTTAGGGACATACGTTGCTACACCTGGCCTGAAGACTCAGAATATTGAGGAATTTTATTGAAGTTATAATTGTTTTATAGAAAAGACAGTGTCACCCATACTGTAACTTGACATATTGAGGATGAAAAGGAAGGCTTAGGGTTATTTTTGTGGTGGTAGAAAGAAAACTTAATCTAGCATTTTTAATATCCCAACAGGGATTCCTATTCAGTGACAATTCTTTTTTGTCCGGATTCGAATTCACAAGAGCTTTAGAGGCCTAAAATGCTATCTCAGCTCTCCTCAGCTGAAGCTTTATTTAAGCTTAAACTAGAACAGGAAGAACAATTTGGAAAGGATCGAAAATAATAATAATAATAAAAAAGCTGGTTCATGCACATCGAGTGTTGTGCTTTGCCTTCTTGCCAGCCAGCAGAAACAGAAGGAAAGGAAGTCAGAGGAAGAAAATACGACATGGGCCCTGGGCACCTCCCCAGGAAAGGAAGAAAAGCCAGAAGGAGAACATCCCAGCTATTCTGGAGGCCGAGCGTGCAAGAATAAATTTCGGATGGCTTATTTAGGCCAGGCCATGCAGCTTGCGGGACTGCAGTGAGGTGAGCCAGTGATTCAGTGACCTGGTGGTGATCCTGTCCACAGATCACTCCATCCATTTTCAGCTGCAAGCGCTAAAAGATAACAGAAAATAGAGGATGGTACCTCCCTCGCATGCTTTTGAAGTGACGCGTCTGTTTGCAGGTGACCCCGACCAGGGATACTGGTGGGGAAAAATTAGCAAGGTGTGCAGAATGATGAGATTATGCCCTCAGTCACCTTAACGTCCTGCTTTGCTTCCAGTTGTCACCACCAGCCTTGTACTACCTTACTTTTTAAACGTGCAACAAAATAATGCTAGACTGGAGTTAGTGATTTATGAGCTAGGGAATGCTGAGATGGCCACATGAATTCCATTACGAAGTACTATTATTTTATTATCATTCCGTATCCGGTAACTACCTCTAAATCCCTGAAAAGCTTCAGCAAAAGATATTAAAGCAGAAACAATGTCAAATTAAACAGCATGGCAAGTTTACAATAAACCCATTTTTATTGTGGGTTGGGCTGCAGAAATCTCTTACAATTCAGGACCTCTTGTGAATTAAAAGGAGATAGGAAATGCAGTTTTGCAAGTCTGCTTCGGGTTTTTTTTCGATTTACAGTAAGGTGATTTAAGAAAGGAAAAAAAGGAATGTGAGCTTTGCCTGCCCTCTTCTGGCAAAACCTAACAACACTAAAATTCATTTTAAAGAACAGATAATTCTTTCTTCCCTCACCATTGGGCCATACGTGGGAGTGTAGTATTCAACTGCACTGGCTTTTAAAATAATGTTTTTTATATTTTTAAAATGATCTATACGACTTACCTTGTCAAAAAAGCAGCTACTTTAATTTTTAACTAAGAACTAAACTTGATGGTGTCACACCCTTATGAAAATTTTGTGGCTGCTCATGGTTCTTTAGGTGACTCCTAAGTATCTTTGATGTACAAGAGTTTGTACATGATTTGTAACTGTTACCTTGGGTGGGGTTTTCTGCAACAATGAGTATTTTATTTTGAGAGAAATATTTCTTAATTTTGATGAAGACACTTTTCCAATAATGGGGAAATATGGTATTTCTATCAGAATTAATTTTAGGAATCTAGCTTTATATATAT
>NW_020769431.1:932732-944839 GCF_900518735.1 Pseudonaja textilis
AGCGGAAATTTTGAGTAGCTGGGAGAACCGGCAAAAACCGCCTCTGACTGGCCCCGCCAACCCCATCTCTTCTCTGCCTCCCATCGAGTCCCATCTGATCGGCTGGGTCTCCTTTGGTTGCCCTACACAGGAGAACGGAGCTGGAAAGCAGGTTAGTGGGGTGGGGAGGGAAGGGGGATTTTGCACAAGGGCGGTGATTCCCTTAAGAACGGGTGGCCAGAAAGTTCACAAAAACGGGGCAAAACCCCCCATAACAGATGTTAGCAACAGAGAGGCTGAGCTCCTTCGGGGCCTTCAGTCTGGTGCCTGAACTGCGATGCACAGCAGAGGCTAGAAATGCCCCTGGGGTGGGGGGGAAGAGGGTGATGCCCCCCCCCACCTCCAGGCTCTGCTTCCCCGCCCTTCAAAGTGGGGCTCCAGGTGAGCCCTCCAAGGTGTGTCTGTCCATTGCTGGCCTAGGAGTGCCGGAAGGCGTCTTCCTCCTCCTCCTCCACCCCCCCGCCGCCAAAACGACAGGCAGGTGTGGAAAGGTTAAGTTCCAGCGCGCCAACGAGGTGCCCATCTTTCATGGCGGGAGATGCCATTTCCACTCGGCGTCTTTGGCGTTGTCATGGTTACTGAAACATGGGGCCCCTGAGAGTGGAGCCTTAGAATTAATGGCCGGCCTGCCGAAAGGATTCCTGTCTGGGCTCCCTTGATGGATTACGCTGATGCGCCATTTGTCATACTGTAATTGTTGTGGCAAATGTAATACCCACCAGTATAAACATTGGGCTGCTTTGCTAATAAAACCCCGAGAACGGGAGGCGAGAGGATGATCCACGGCCTGGCTCAGCTAAAGAGACAAGGGCTGGCCACTCTCCGGCCTGCCCTGGCTCCATCCATCATCGCTTGGAGACCCTGGCGTGTCCCGGTCACCCAGCGGGTTCGGCCATCGCCCACTCAGGGCTGACGGTCGGAGAAGGAACGGGGGGCGGGGGGCATCGCGCAAGGTGTGGGTACTGCCCGGCCCTTTGAGGTCAGCTCCCTCATTGCTGGTCTGGTCAAACTTACAAAGAAAATGTCGGTGGACCTGCAGTTTAGGGTCATTTTGAGAGTCCATCCATTTGTTCTGCTCCTGTTCTTTCCTGCACCTTTGCAAAGCCCCTTCTGCACCCCAAAACGGCGCTTTAATTCTCTTCTTTGAGCTGATTTGCAGGCAGGAGCCCACCTTCACCTGTGTGTGTGTGTGTGTGTGTGTGTGTGTGTGTGTGTGTGTGTGTGTGAAAATAAGGCCTCTCCCACCTCCTGGTGCCAGGTAGATCCTCCCACCAACGAGAGGATCTTTTCTGGTGGGACTTGGTGACTTTCCACAGCTTTTAATAAAAGGACCCTCCTCTGGATGCCTGGACTGTGGTCACTCTTGAGGGCAACCTGGAAGGGAGCCACTTTGCAATCGCCCTTAATCTAATTTGATCCCTTCTTCCCCTTCATTCCGGACAGAACGTGCCGCTCTCTCTCCTTGCCAATCCTGGGACCTGGGATTTCTGTCCCCACTTTGGGGCTGAGAACTGTTTTTTGTTTTTTTTCCCCAGTAATTTTGGCTGCTGAGATTCAAGGCCGATCCTTGGGTTTGAGTTAGTCGGCCTTTCTAACCAGGAACGGAAATAAACCCTTGATGGCTGCGTTTAGACGTGAATAAGTGGAGCTCTGATGTGTCTCGGATGGGGTGAGGAGGAGGCAGATGCCCGCCGCCCCCAGACAGCTTCATAAAATCTGTGGATTTATGATGCCTTGATTGACTGTCGGTTTATTGTTCATTATATTAATGTGATGAGGCTCCCGGCTGCTTTCCTCGCCATAATTTATGGCAGGAGAATTGTTCTTCCCGTATCTGCCCATTGTTCGGAGATGATCTCCCCGGCTTTTAAAGAAATATCTCTGGGTTACCAAGGCCAGCAGATACCTGGATGGCGGAGCATTGCTTGCAAAGAAGGGGCTTGGTTCGATTCTGAATCCGTAGCCCATGAAGAGGTGCTTAGAGAAGGGAGGTTGGACCGGTGGTTGGTTGAAGACAAGGGGAGGCTTGCATTTTGACCTGGAGGGGGACCATATCAGTGGAATCAAAACTGTGAACATGCCACCCGCCTTCCCTCTTGACAAAAGATCCGGTCTGGGGCAGGGAAGATCCGGTCTGGCTGGTGGGAGCTTTCTAACCTGGGCGAGGTGAGGACGGAACCGTTCCGGAAGAAGGTCGCAAGTTGGTTTGAATGTAGCAGAGCAGCGATTCATTCCTCTAACTTGGTTCAGTCAGGGTTAGCTCTCCTCTCTCAGCCAGAGGAGGTTCCTCTGGATGACCTCTTTTTGTCTTCCCATGCGCATTCAAGTTGGACCCTATCTTGCGTATCCCCAATGTTCCTTCATCGGCATAGACCTCCACCTGGAATCCACAGGCAACCCCCCGCCCCCAAAATCCTGTGCTACAGGATGGGTTGCAGAACCCTTCTCCAAGCAGCATGGAGGTTGGTGTCACACGTTCTGCTGAGGAGGGGCTCCCGCCACGAAACCCCGAAGACTAAACCTCCGGCCTGGTGACCGGCCCAGTTTGGATCCTGACACCCATACCCCACGTCTCAGGCTAGGTCCCAACATTGTGGAGGAGACATGAAAAAGAGCAGAAATGATGGTGTCTCTTTGGCATGGGATTTTTATTAAATATATATATATATATATATCAGCAAGTACCCCTTTTCTGGAAACAAGTCATTCAAAAGCCCAGAAGCTGGGAAGAGAAAGGGACTGCTGCCAAGAAATTCTAAATCCGGACTCTGTGTTTGCCCCGGCCTGCAATTTTTACTTCTTGACCTTTTAAACCTTTTCCGCAATAAAATGGACACCAGCCCTCATCCTTTTAATACCGACTGTATTAACCGGCTTCTACCCATGAGCTGTAGTTTCAAATTGGCTAATGCAGATGATTTGCCAGGCCTAATAATAATTCAGATTACTACTGTCAGCTGTTCTAGTTTCATGGGTAATTTAGTAGTTGGCTAAATCTCTGGGCCCGCTTCCCCCTTTCCCTTTTTTAAATTCCTCCGTTCCCCTTGTGCTGTTATGAATCAGGAGGCGGTTTCCCGTTGGCAGCAGGAACTGTAAGAAGATTTAAATTGCTACTGAAAAGGATTTGAGTGAAGGTAATGTTTTATAATGTTCTGAGCCATATGCAGTACTTTCAGGCCTCATCGGTTTTACATTGATTCCTAGTGAAGTGTTTAATTGCATCATGAATGCAATATAATTCAGTTCTCTTGGCTAATATGGTATATATCTCAAAGTGATATACAGGGGGTGTGGGGGGGTGGCAGACCAGATTCCTAATTTCCTAGGATTCTGCGCCTGGAAGTTAGTTTTGTTGCCGATGCGAAGGATATCTCGGCTCAAGAGCAGATGTCACAGAAATTGACCAGCATGGAGTGTGGAGGCATAAATTACGCCTACTAGAACAGCTAAACCCAGAGTGGCTGAATGCAGCTTTGCTCAAAGCGGTGGTTTCAGTGCCTGATATGGTAGAGTTGTATCAATTTCAAAAGTAGGAATTGAAGAGCAAAGAGTCCGTTTTACGCGGAAGGGCGTGGGAAACGGTTTAAGTGTTAAGCTTTGGAACTGACGTAGAAATAGAGAGCTTACATATGATAATGTTCTCCCTTACTACCTTTAGACCAGAGGTCTCCAAACTTGGCAACTTTAAGACTTGTGGACTTCAACTCCCAGAATTCTCCAGCCAGCATAGCTGGCTGGAGAATTCTGGGAGTTGAAGTCCACAAGTTGCCAAGTTTGGGGACCCCTGCCTTTAGACCTTCCTGTGTCTCTGCCACTTTGCTCGTGGCAAACTCCATTTCTTGGGCATCTCCAAGAGATTCTCTCCAGCCTTGATCCTCATGAGAGGGAGGATGGGATCGGGGAGCGGGAATAGCCCTCTGGAATGGACCGTTATGTGATGCCTCCAGATATTGGCCCGTCCACCCGCTTGCTTTTTTTTCAGCAAGATGGACATCGAAGGCTCCATTCAGCCTTGGTCTGGGTGCTCGGCTGGGTGTCTGGGTGGGACAGAGAGGCAACCTCCCACTTCCTACAGATTTTATTTTATTTTTTTAAAAAAAACCCTAATATCATTAAGAGGCTGCCCATGCCTGAAAGTTGCACAATAATGGAACAATTATAAGTCATCAGATGACACCGAAAGGGCGCCTAGTACAATCTCCGCTGCCCTGGCCTATAAATCCTGCCTAACACAATTTGCAAAGTGGGGGGCTTTGCCAAACATTCCCCAGTGTTGAGGTGGGCTTCGGAAACCGTTGGTGTGAAGCAGCCAGCAAGTTCCTTCGCGTAGGTTCACCTTGGGCGGTGGTGACACCCGCCATTCCTTGACTCCATTCCTCACCGTCTTCTCGGCCGGTGCTGTCCCTCACTTCCCTAGCCAACATTTTATTCTGGTTTTGACTGCGGCAACCTACGGGGCCGATTCACGGGCTGCCAAGATGTCCTCCTTGCAGCAATAACGAAACAACACCTTTTGATAAGTGTTCTCAAGCTAAGCTTCATGCCAGCTCCCTTGTGTGGATTTATTTTGGCTTTGTGTGGGGTTGGTCCGTACATCGTGGCTTATGTCTTTCCACCATGGTTGTGTGAATCTACACAGCTGTGGTTAACCATAAAGCATGCTAATTCAACCACAGCGTGGAAAGCTCCACGTTATAAGCCAATTTGCAAACAATGACAGGTCTTGTGGCTCATATTAAGCCAACCCAAGAAACCACAGTGTATCTTAAGCGATATGTAAAGTCAGGATTTAGACTAGCTTTTCTAGACTGTGGGAGTCAACTCCAGTAAAGAATAATAGAATAACAAAATAACGAGTCGGAAAAGGGCCTTGGAGGTCTTCTAGTCCAACCCCTTGCTCAGACAGGAAACCCTATAACTATTTCTGAAAAGTGGCTGTTCAATCTTTTCTTAAAAACCTCCAGTGATAGAGCAGCCACAACTTCTGGTGGCAAGCTGTTCCGCTGACCAATTATTCTAACTGTCAGGAAATTTCTCCCTAGTTCTAGGCTGCTTCTTTCCTTAACTAGTTTCCATCCGTTGCTTCTTGTCTTGCTTTCTTGAGTGAACTTGTGCAGTTGGGAACAGGCTGTGCTATTTCCCAACAGCTACTTGGAGATTTATCCTGATTAACACCAACACAATTCCTGCCATTTCAGGAAAAAGCTGCACTCCCCATTACGCACGTCTGTATGTTTTTGTATTATGTTACGGAATATAGGATGCCAATTCCATGCAAAATTTAGCAGAACAGGCCTTTTCTTTTCCTTTTCTTCTTGGTGGCTAGCAGAAAAACTGAATTTCCTGGCATAAATATAATAAAATAAAATACTGCTAACCATTCTGGGTCATTTTGTGTCAGGCTGTTCAAGAATTGAGCTGGTTGGTGATTCCCTCGCACCAAGCTTCAACCTTCCTAAGATTGCTCCTTGCACAGGAGGTGTCGGCGGGTGTGCAAAAAACGATTATATTCCCAGCTTATTCTCATCGTTAGGCTTCGTTTCTCTCCTTTGTCTTGTGTTTCACAAGAACGTGAATGTGGATTTTGGAATGTGAAAGTATTTTATTCACTAGAATACAGCTTAAATACTATAGGCTTTTTTATTGATTGTCTCACATTTCCTTTAAGCGAGTGGGCGCAAGCAGGCTGAATTCATATCTTGCACTAAACTGTGGTTGGTTTAACTGAGGCTTATTGAATAAACTGTAATCATTAGAGATCCATGCAAATATTATGTCCCAGACCGGAGAAAGTAAGCCAGTAGCTTTTTCAATAAAATAAACAAATGACACTTGTCACTGCTAATGATCTCACCTTGGAGCCCATCCTGGTTAAGGTCTCCTACTGGTGCAACGGAAAAGCTTCCCCCTTTTGAGTAAGACTAGGGGGCTTATTTCCCCACCTGAAGCTTCGACAAGACGGGCATTTGCCATTTCGTGGGGATGCCGTATTGGCATTTATCAGAAGGCACATCCTTCACCCACCTGGGACCGCAGCAACTTCCAGCTCTCCCCTAGTTGTCATCTTGCGTTAAGAGGCCTTCCATCCCGGTTTGTCGTATCGCTCCTGTATCATATTTGTATTTGTCGGCACTAATGTGATTGGAAAGTTGCTAATCCGGGAGGACTTGCCTGTATTGTATCAGTGAAAAATATTAATCCGATTGGATGGGGAAAGGGCTAATAACCATCCAAATTGCTAATGCGATATGATGCGGCTGCTAGAGGGAGCGGGGCGGTTCACGGCTTTGCGTTTTGCCAAGAATAACTTCAGCCAAGAGTCTCTCTGGCGACTCTCGATCCTCCAGGTCACACTTGTCCCAAAGGTGCTTTTCTCCAAAGGCACCTGGACTTTCTTGGTGTTTGTTTGTTTGTTTTTTTCCTTGAAAACCTTTCGCTTCTCATCCAAGAAGCTTCTTCGGTTTTGGATGGGAAGCGAAACATTTTCCCCCCAAAAAACCCAAGAAAGTCGTCTTGCCTTTTGGAAAAGCACTTTTGGGACAACTTTAGCCAACTCAGTGGCTAGAGGAGGGGCAACGGGGCATGGACCGAGTGACCCAATTAAGTTATCTGCCGGGGTCTGGCCTATTGCATGCCCCTCCCTTGGTTTTAAGAGGGGCATAATCCGGAACCTCTGAATGGCAGGTCAGATTTTATTGCGACATAAAGGAGACAATGTTGAAATCTGTGGCTGCGGAATAATCCGATTAATCCTACTGAACTATTCAGTCAATCTGAACGTTTATAGCTTGACGCCAAGGTTTCTGCCCTGTTTCCACACAATTTTTGGAAGGTGGCCCAGGTACGCCACTCAAAGTCAAGTTGAGCCCAAGGACTGGGTCAGTCCGTCGGTAGAGTCTGATCAGGAGGAGATTAGGGGAAATTGAATTTGGTACGATCTGCTTAGCATCTCTTCTGCCAGCCTAAAGCTTCGAAAGCTTTCCCGGAATTGGGAAAAATAGCTTCCCTTCCCCCCCCACCGCCCTTCATAAGACAGGAAATCTGCCTTTCAAGATGTCACCCAAGTTGGGACTTACGAACCTGGATGGAAATTCCCCTGGGAGTTTGTGGTTCTAGCGGCGAGCACAATGAGATCATCCCGTCTGCCATTGCTCTTTCCGCCACGGGATTTTTTTAAATGGGACCAGGGAAAAATATCATGTTTTTTAAAAACCACCATCCCTGGCAAAGTTGCTTGCCCGTTTTCTTGCAGGCATTTCAGGACCCAAACGAAATAATACTTAGAGTCATGAAACATCTGCAAGGAAAAAAGAGAGCGCCAAGGGCCTCTTGGGTCCTGCGATCTTTTGGCGCTGATCCCCTCTGTGTGGGTTGCCGAACCCCTTCCCGGCACGGGCTCTGGGGTCAAAAGGAAATAATAAGTCAGAGGCGCAGAGCCGTTCCTTCCCCGCCTCCAAATTGGTGGCCGCCATTAGCCGGTGAGTTAAGATGTCATCTAAATTGCCTCCGCTCCCCCGGCTTCTAAACTGTGGTCCGACCCGCCAGATCCCTTGTGGGGAGGGGGCCGAAACGGCGCGTCTTTGGAGCCGGTCTATAATGCAATCAATTCCGTATCTTGCAAGTGAAAGAGCAACATTTATTTAATGTCTTTTATGGAGCAGCTGAGTTTTATCACAAATCACATTCCATTTCCATTTCGCTGGGGACCCCTTGAAGGCTAAAATGCACTTACTTTTCTCCAAGGAAATTTACCAATTCCTCAACAGAGGCCCATTTGCCTAGGTGAAATTGACACATTTATTGAATATTAAGCATTTGTTCCTCGCAGCCCTGCACGGCCCCCCCCCCTTTTTTTTTTCAATTTTATTGTGTTGCCCTTAAAAGTCATTATGGGAAAGATACATCAAAGTGTAATAAAGAATTATTTACTGTACCACAAAGGGAATTGGATCACTCCAGATTTCCTTCTCCCGGGGCTGCCTGTCGGTCTCTTTCCTCCCCGTCCTTTAGCAAAAGCAGCCCAATTGTCTCTTTTTACATTTATTTCAGCCCCTTCCCCCGTCGTAGGGGATTGGACAGCATCCGGTCTTATTTTGATACCATTCTCCATGGATTTAAAAGATATTTACTTATTCACTGGAGGCGAACACTGGACTGTCCTAACCAGTGCAAGAGTGGGTCATTTGCTCTGCCTTCCGCAAACAATTGAACTGGGGCAGGAAATACACGGGCCCAAGGACTGCCCCTTAGGCTGAAATGCAGAATAACAAAAAGAGTTGGAAGGGACCTTGGAGGTCCTCTAGTCCGACACCCCCTGCCCAAGCAGGAGACCTGTACTGTTTCAAACAAACCTGGTTCTCCAGCCTCTTCTTCTGCCCACAACACCTTAACCTATCGATTATGACTGTAAAGCATGGATTAGCTTCGCACGTTAGGATACAAGCCACGATTAAACTAGTGGGACCCAGTCTCTGACTTGGCACCTTCCAAACCCGTTGAGATGCAACCCCCGTCACGCACAGCCACTGTTAGAAAGCTGGCTTGTGGAGAAGAGAGGCTGGTCTTGGAGTCTCTGTCCCACAAGGCTTGTTCGCCAGAAGGGACCAGGCCCAAGGCTGGCCTCTCTTGGCATGGACAATGCTTGAACCAACGAGCATTGGGTCCTCCTGTGAGCCAAGGGAAGTCAACAAAGGTCACAATAGGACACGCAATGCCAAGTTTCATTGTGTAAGGGTATCCACCCTACGCATGGTGGGACCCATCCTCTTTGAGGACACCCTGCGTTTAGATGGAGTCCATCTCTGGGCCACGCAGCTTCTTAGGAACCATCCCATCAACTGGAGGAGCCTTAGGGGTGCAATTGAGACACCCCTACCCCAGACTCCTAAAGTGCAGTTTATGCACGGAGCCAATATTTGTCCGATTCCAGGTCAAGCGGACCGCTGATGGATCTCACCAATGTTCGCCTCTCCTCAGCTGCAGCCTTCCAGAAGGGTTGTCCGAGCTGGGGCAAAGAGGCAGGTTAGGGAGTGGAGATCGGAGCTCCTTTGGGGCGAAAGGTGGTGACCGGTGGGGCCGTGAAGGCTTGACCCGGCCAGAGAAGTGGTTCCATTGGCTTTGGCATTGACCCTCCGCCTCTCTGGTTCAAGGCCGGCGGCTTCGCCTTCCCTGATTTGCTTTCCGTGCTGCTTCTCTGGGTCGGTGAACACAACAAGCATGCGAAGAGAGATGCGGGGGGGAGAGCGCGAAAGAAAGACTCCCATTCAGGGCAGATTCAAGATAAAACGAGTATTTCTTTTATTTCTTTTCTCTGTCTTTTTGAACGGGGGCGGGCGGGTGCTGGAGGGGGAGAGGCAAGAAAGGAAGAAAGGGAGGCTTGCAGTTTAATGGAATCTCACTCAGATTTTGATCTGATGCTTGGCAGATGGCGGGGTTGGAAGCGAGTCCCTGGACTCCGAGCAGCCTCGCCATAAAGAGATGAAGGCCTCCCCCTCCCCCCGTTGTCGTCTTCCCCCCCCCCCAAGGGAAGCGACGTGTCTCAAAACGCACCGTGAATCGGAAAAATTGAGGGCTGCAGTAGGGGGAGGGGATTTAAGGAAGGGAGAGAAGCGGGAAGGGACAAGGCCCGCATCAAGGGGGTTCGGCCAGTCCCCCCCCTCTCTTTTTAAGGGGCCCCCCCATTGTACCCCTTTTACACCTCCCAGATCGACCCACCCTTCCCCTGCAGCCAAAGCATCCCCCCCACCCCCCAATGAAGAGGCAAGAGAAGTTCACCTATCATTGTGAGGTTTTTACGGTTCCTCAAAATCAGAACCTGGCTTCCTTTTTTGCGAGAAGCCGGTCGATTGGCTGTTCCCCTCGGCAGCCCAGCAGAACCTCCAGGGGCAGGAGCAGGCTATCCTTGAGGCTCGCCTATTAAAGACCAGCGGTTGTCCCCTTTTCCCGCGTCTCTCTCTCTCTCTCTCACTTCTAGGTTGCGGAAGCTCCTCCGGCCATTTTGGGGAGGGGGCTGTGGGACCGAAGAGGCCTCCCTTGTGCAGTTTGGGCATCCTTGCCGTGGGCTGGGTCGCCTCCTGGATGATCCAGTCTCCCCCCCCCCCCGCCCCCCATTTATAGGTGAGGAGAAATACTCGGCAATAGTCAGAGGGGATAAACAGCTTTTAATGGAGTTACAGGGCTATTTAATGGGCATCATAAAACCACCTCCATCCCTGGGCAGCTTTTATTATTGACTGGACACTTGGCCGTTTCTCCCTCTTTCCCTTTTGCAGTGGGGAGGTGGGGGCAGAGAGAGAGGGAGGTGGCTTGGGCAAGGGGCAACTGTTTCCTTCCTCGATTAATGCGTGGGGCACCCTCTTGCCCCCGCGGCAGCGCCAATGCACACCCACACCCACAGAGAGGCGTGTAAATGCCCCCCTGCTTGCGTGGAGAGAGCCCTGCACACCCCCCCAGCAGTGAGAAGCAGTCTTGGGGGGGCGGGGGGGCTCCTCCAAAGCCGGCTTGCAGCCCCCTGCCCCAGAAGTGGGGCACGCGTCGTCTCCGTTTGCAGCAAAACAGATGTTCACCTTGTTTCTTGATCGGCTGTTAGATGAGAAATTTATTGTTCTTGCGCCAGGCTGCTGCGCCACCGAGTCTGTGGAGGCCGAGGGTGGGAGCTGGCCCCGTGCCAGCCCAGCTCTGCTTGGAGGAAAGGCATCGAAGGCCCAGCCGGGTTCGAAGGCGCCAGCCGTAATGCATCGGCGAGACGCTCCTGATTGGGCGATTGATTGGACGCTGATTTGATTTATTGATCGATAACCCTCCAAAAAAAAAATATATATATTTTTTTGGCGTCTCCAGAAAGCTCGGGCTAAATCTTTAACTGCTGAGAATGTCTCCAGGGACCGTTTCCCCCCCCCCTTCTCTCCATCCATTTTCTTCCTCTCTCCCCGCGCAGATATACACCCTACCTACCTGCCTGCCAGTTTGTGTGCCTCAGCTGGGATGCTGTGTATCCATTCTCTCGCACATGCAAACATGCCAGGAGAGGATTCTGCCAGGACGGTACTTGCGCGTGGCGTGTGTGGCGTGTATAAATTATATGGACCTGTACGCCAAGGGTTGATGGGCAGGTTTGAGCCTTAGGCTGACAGAGGATGTTTGAGAAGGGATGGAGAAATTCGCAGAAGGTCCCTGAGCTGCTCTGAACCCCACAGTCTCTGTGTGTGTGTGTGTGTGTGTGTGTGTGTGTGCGTGTGTGTGTGCAGCTGCAGCCTTCCTGCCTCCCTGCTCGCTCCCTTTCCACCAGCCCCGGTAGACAATCGGCAGGCAGGCAGGCAGGCAGGCGCAGAGTTGGGGCAGATCTATAAATTGATGGAATTCAAAGCCTCCAGCATCGATTACCATTCTAGCAAAAAGGGAGAGACGGAGGGAGGGGAAAATCCAACCCAACAACAACAACAACAACCGGTGGCGTGTGGAACGGCTGATTATTTTTAGACAAAGATTTTGCCCCTCTCAGCAGCAAAAAAAATTTTTTTTTCTTTTTCTTTTCTTTTCTTTTCTTTTTTGACGAGCCCGTCACTTGCGTTAGATGTCTGCTCTTGATTGCAATTAGATGCGATGCAACCCGCCTCCCCCCCTCCAATGCCCAGAGAGGAAACAATCTCAGCTTCTGTGCCTGTGTGATTCCGCCCCCCACACCCCACAAATCTTCTCTTTTGTGTCTCACCCTAAACCACCTTTACAGACTTGGAGATCAGCACTGCCTTCTCGACAGAACTCTGCTCACACCACGGTTGTGTCGTTGCCTTACGGATGGTTGGGTTAGATTTGATGTGGTTTTTAGATAAACTTTGAGGAATCGTCCTCCCTCCCCAGTCTCCAAAACAGGAGTTGCCAACTTTGGGAACTTTTCTGATGGGTGGACTTCAACTCCCAGAATCCCCCAGTTGACATTCTCAAATGCTTTCTCCAATGGCAGCTCCCAGAATCCCCCACTTTTGAGTCAACAGGGAGACTCCCCAAAAAGATCTTGGAAAGCTATTTTGAAGGAGATCTGTGGTTTCTCTCAGGCAGGGCTTCTCGAC
>NW_020769431.1:944849-954849 GCF_900518735.1 Pseudonaja textilis
CTATTTTGAAGGAGATCTGTGGTTTCTCTCAGGCAGGGCTTCTCGACTGGGCCACTTGAAGACGGGTGGACTTCAACTCCCAGAATTCCCAGCAGGCTGGGGAATTCTGGGAGTTGAAGTCCACCCATCAATGCCTAAGAAACAGAGAAACAGAGCTCTGAAAAAACCCAGCCTTTCTCCCCCTTCGTGGTGGTCTTACGGTACCTCCAGATGCCCCCATTGCAGTTCAGAGAGGCCCTTTGTCTTCTGTTGCTTCAGAGGCCTCTCCAACCTGGGTGGTGACTCCATTCCCCTCTTCCTTTAAAATCCAAGCCACCTGTCCAGGTCATCAGGCATAGTGCCACTGACCCAAAGCTTTTTACGCGGATTAAACATTTGCAGCCTTCTTCCTCCTCTTCCTCTTCTTCTTTGGCACCCACAGGCAGCCAGGAAAGCCAGGGGCAGGCTGGGGGCATCACTCCAGCCGGTGCCACTGCAAACTCCTCCGGTTGGGAAACTCTCCGGCGACTCTGCTGTTTTTCTTTCTGGGGGAAATCTAATATATCGATTAGCTTTCTCCAGAACAGCATCAATAAAAGTGTATAATGGCTGGGACCCCATGGCGTCTTCCTCCTGCCGCTTAAAAGCCCCCGCACGGCCTCGCCCCACCGGAGGCAGGAAACCGATGTCCACTCTTACCTTGAGGCCCGCCAGCGGGCAGGGCTCCTCCTGGTCTGACCAGCCTTGGCATTCCCAGAACTCCAGCGGGCACCGTCAGCAATTTCCCCTCTCAAGTTTTGCCCGTTGTTGCAAGAGACGGTTCCTTCTCCAAGGCTCCCGAGGAAAATATCCCCGCCGTCCAGTCGATCCAGAATTAAGGAAATCTCTTTTTTTCTCTCCCACCGATCGGGGATCTGCCTCGATCTCCGATGCCAAAGCAAGAAGGGGTTAACAACGTCGCCAGGCTCCGGGGAAACTCGGATTTTCGGTCTATCAATAACCAGACAGCATTCGTTCTTTTACTCTAATTATGAGCTTTCCTGCCTAAATTGGCAGTTAAATTGTGGCTGACTAAGTTATAGCCAGAGCCTGAGACACATTCAAATGGCGGTTGGGGGGGGTGGGGGTGGGGGCTTGGGACGGGGGGGAGTGGCAGCATATGTTATTTTCAGGAGAGGATCCTGACACTCAGATTAAGTTTTGGAAAAGCTGCCAGTCTCTGAATGGGCTTTTTCTGGAGAAGAAAGTTTTGCAAGGGATTTCTGAGGAGGTCCAATTTCCTGGTATCACAAGTCCTGCAGACCGGAGCAGAAATACGGTTATACTTCTGAATTCAAGCCTGCTTTTGCGTCGCGACAAGAAACAAGGGATGGAGACTCAACGAGGAGAGAAGCAAGCTGGACTTAAGGAGAAACTTCCTCACGGTTGAGGACAATGAACCAGGGGGACTGCTCGCCACCAGAAGCCGTGGATGCTCCAACACTGGAGGTTTTTAAGAAGAGATTAGGTCTGAAATGGGGTTAGACTAGAAGACCTCCAAGGTCCCTTCCAGCTTCTATGCCATTCCATTCCAGTTTTTCTCCTCGCGCAAAGGGGAGACTTAGTCTGGCATTCGTTCGACTTGCCTCCTTTGCTAATCTTCCTTCGGGGCTCAGCCATGAGGACTAGAAACCCAGCCTTTACGGCACATCTCTGAAATGTACAGAGCCCTTTCTCTCATCCTGTTAGGTTTCGCTGCCCTTCCATTTGTGCCCCTTCCCCAGGAGGAGGTCCTTCCCCCTCCCTCCCCAGATGGGGAAAAAACAACATATCCACCGTCCTTATTGCTGACAAATTTATTTTTTTCCCCAACTTGATGGGGCGGGGGAGCTTGATGAACTGTGTTCAGGGGGAAGAGGACAATTTTGCTGTAATTAGAAATGCTTTTTTAAACACACACACACACACACACACACACACACACACACACGGGTCTCGTAGTAACGCCCCGACGACGCACAATTGGATATTAGTGGTTGATCACTTATCTCGTAGGATTGTTGCTGCCGCCTCCGGGATCTGCAATAATAGTCGGCTTGATTAGCCGATTTGCATATCCTTTGAGGACTCGAATTTGGTATTGTCTTCTCCCCCCTCTGTGCATCTGTGATTGGAGCCCTCCCCGCGGGGAAGCGGTTGCCGGTGGCCCCCTCCAAGGGGCTACTTGGGGCAGAGAGGAGACCCCCCATTTGGGGAGTGAGGAAGGGGCTCCTTTGGAGTTGGACAAAAGGAATGGGAACTTCTCCAGGGGGGGTGGTGGAAATGGCCTTTTTTGCCAGAGTTTTAGTCCAGCCCCTTTACAAAAGGTGAGTTGGGTACTGATGGGGCGAACCACGTGGGTCTCCTCCCCCCCCCAAAAAAGCACCTTCTTCCAAACAGCCCCTTCCCCAAAATTGCACCGCTGTCCCTTCTACCTGAACCTGCACCCGAGCCCGATTTCATCAGATCTGATCCAGGATCTTTGGCCTCTTGACCGTCTCTTCCGCAGGACAGCATTCCTGTCTCCCACTGGCGTCCACCAGCAGTAGAAGGGCATGGAACGAGCTGGGCATTTGTCCACTCCACCCCTGGACATCGCCAACTGGGGAATTCTGGAAGTGGGAGTCTCCAGGTCTTAAAAATGGCCGAGGTTGGACTTCCCTGCTCTGGGTCGAACGCTGTAGTGACCGTTTTGCTTTGCTAGCCACACAAGCTCGGGCCCTGTGGGAATCTTTGGACTTGGGTTGGTCAACCTTTGATCTGGGGAGGGGGACCATCAGCAAAGATCCACCCCCTGCCTCCAAATAACCAACCAATCTAGGTGACCACAGCCACCTAGTTCCTCCTCTCTCCATCCTTATACCGGTGGGAAGAAACGTCTCCTTGACTTAAGGCGACTTGTTGGGTTTGCTCCGGAATTGAGGCTTTCAGCCGGTCTGCAACCACGCTTGAAGTTTTGGGCCAGGATGGTGGATGAATGAACATGGTCACTGCCATTAGGTACAGGAATCGTATTTTCAATTCTCAGATCTATTTATTTATCTATTCTTTCTATCTATCTATCTATCTATCTATCTATCTATCTATCTATCTATCTATCTATCTATCTATCTATCTATCTATCTATCTGGCAGTTCCGTTCATTTTCCCCGGGCTAAACTTTGAAATTATTCATCCCCCCCCCCGACAATCTCCTCTTTTTGGAGCCCCCCCTGGCAACAAAGCCCTTTCGAGATGGTTTCCCTCCCCCGCTTCTCCGGCTGTCATCTCCCCAATCTAAAATGGAATCTCTGGCTTCGGATGCTTGATCAAAATTATTGTACTGGCATCTCGAGACGGAAGGACAGTGGTTTTCAGAGGCTGCAGGAGGCTTGTTCGAGGGGAAGGCGGGGGGGTCCGGAGAGGTGGGAGGCTCAGGCCAGAGGAGGGGATTGCGGGGGGTGGGGGCAAACTTTGCTATCCGAGGCTTTTAGGATCTGCTGGTGACTCCGGAGGGCTATGACTACGTTTTGCTCATCCAGGTTGACTGTTCATCCTGGTTCGATGTTCTTTCGGCTTAAAACCCAGAGGCCAGTCAGTTTAGAAGTTGGGTCACTGGAGGCCCCCAGCTTAGCTTGTTTGTCTACTTCATCACCTGTTTGTTCCAGTTTGGAGATTGGGAGGGAGGCAGAATTTTGGGAGGCTACTCTAGGTTGTTTCACAAAACAATAGTCCTTCTCTTCCATCTGTTTTTCTTCTGCGCCGCTCCTTCTCTTTTTCCTTCCCTCCTTTCCCTTCTTCTCTTCTTCCACCTCCTCCCTTTCTCTGCCACTGCTATCCGCCTCGTCCTCTTCTTTTTATATCCTCCTGGACTCTTATGCTCCTATGTGTTATTGCCTTTTGGGAAGGAAGCCACTCCAGGCCAGGGACTCACGCAGAGACGCTGCGAAGAATTCTGGGACGGAAGGGCACTGCTGCCACCCCACTTGGCATTGGTTCTTCCTGGTAGAAGCAACCCCGGAGTTTTGTTTCTGAGGCCAGAACTCGTAGCTGATTGGAGCCTGACCCCCGGGGCTGCCCTTTGCCTCTCATCTTATACCCTGAAACAGATGCAAAGTGCATCTCTGAACCCAGGTTCGAGTCTTTGCAGATCGTGCCCTAAAGCTCATAAAACACAGCCCATGGCCAGGTCTGGCTCCCTGCTTTCTCTCCCCCCCTCTCTCTCTTTCTCTCCCTCCCTCCCCCTTCTGTCCCTCTCCTCTCTCTCTTTTCCTCCTCTCCTGGCTCATATTTTTTTTAAAAATCTGCTCTGCTCCCCTTTATATTCAACGGTGAAACATTTACAGGATCCAATAAAAGGCAGAAAGCTCGCCATCCCTCCGTTTCACCAGAGGCCAAAAGGAGCTTCACTGGGCGAGTTGGGCACGCAATTGACGCCCCCTGGTAACGGACCCCCGTACATCTTTAGTTTCTGGAATTTACATATTCTGTAGGAAAATGATTGATGGCTCCTGGAAACGGGCCTGTCTACCGAGAGGCTGCCGTGCTGTTATCTGTCTTGCGCTCCTGTCTTCCTTGCATCAGAAAGATGGCAACACCTTTCCCGCATCTCTGCCCTAAGGGAGAGGCCGGGCTCTGTCATCTTTGAAAACAACCATCTGGCTTTTCCTCCAAAGACCCAGAAAGATCAGGGCAGGAAGGAAGGAAGGAAGGAACTGGAAAGGAGAGCCATGAATTTAGTTCACGGTTGATGATGCTCTAATTGCTTTCGAGCTGTGTTTCTCCACCTTGGGCACTTTCAGATGGGTGGACTTCAACTCCCAGAATTCCCCAGCCGGCAAAAACCTCCTCCCAAAGCCCATGAAATTCAAAAGCCATCCAGATCTTTTAAAAGATTATTTACAAACAGTAAAAAAAAAAGAGAGAGACACACACCTAAATTAGTTGCAATCTGGACGTCTTCCTTCCATGGTCGATGCATTTAGCGGATGGTAGCGTGGACCGCAATATGGTGCTGTTAGTATTTTAACACGATTTTCTGTTTTCCTTACGGTTGCTTAGTTAAAAACAACCCAAAGAAATCTGCTTATTAAAAAATATTGATTCATTAATTTGACCCACCCATCTGTATTTATTTGTTTACATGCAAACCAATCTGATCTGGATTTGTTCTTCCTTTGTGAATGTGCTATTCGTTCTCTTTTCGAGATGCTGGCATTGTAGGCAGAGGGACAGCTGTCATCAGACCTATGGGGCCTTTCCTGAAGAATTGGCTTTGTCCTACTCTATAACTTGTCTACTCTTGACTTGAAAGTCCTGGGGCGGAAGTTGAATGGATTTAAGGTCCAAAAGTGGCGTTTTCAAAACTCCTGGCAGGTTATCGGTGGCTACAGGACTTGATGGTTGTTTGCTACTTTGCGCCTCTGGATGCTCAAAGTTGCTTTGGGAAATAGCTTAGGAAAATAATTGCATTTCACATTCTTGTATTTCTCATGTTTCCTTTTTTTTTGTTTCTTTTGTTCCAGAAGGAATTGAATTCTGTGGCTTCTGAACTGGCTGCCCGTCAAGAGGAAAGTGAACATTCACACAAACATTTAATTGAACTCAGCCAGGAATTTAAGCGAAATGTACCAGAGGTAGGGTGTCTTGCTTTTCCTCAAAACTTAAATATTTAAGTCAATCCTTCTCTTCTTCTTCTTCTTCTTCTTCTTCTTCTTCTTCTTCTTCTTCTTCTCCTTCTCTTCCTCCTCCTCCTCCTCCTCCTCCTTCTCCTTCTTCCCCTTCTTTTTCTCCTCCTCCTCCTCTCCTCCTCCTCCTCCTCCTCCTCCTCCTCCTCCTCCTCCTCCTTCTTTTCCTTCTCCTTCTTCCCCCCCTCCTCCTTATCCTCCTCCTCCTCTTTTTCCCCTTCTCCTCCTCCTCCTCCTCCTCCTCCTCCTCCCTCCTCCTCCTCCTCCTTCTTCTTCTCCTTCTCCTTCTCCTCCTTCTTCCCCTTCTTTTTCCCCTCCTCCTCCTCCTTCTTCTCCTTCTCCTTCTTCCCCTTCTTTTTCCCCTCCTCCTCCTCCTCCTCCTTCTCCTCCTCCTTCTTCTTCTTCCCCTTCTTTTTCCACATCTTATTCCCCTCCTCCTCCTCCTCCTCCTCCTCCTAATTAATGCTTGAATATGGCCACAAATATTGTACACTTAACGTTTAAGTTGGGAATTTGAGTTAGGAGCCAAATTTTGAGCTCCGTCCCCTTGAACCTCCAGGCCTTCGAGGTCCAAACAAGAGAATTCTCATCCTTTCCTCTTTGCTCTCCTTTTCCCTCAGGAGGTTCGAGATATGGTGGCTCCCGTCTTAAAGAGTTTCCAGGCAGAGGTAAGAAGAGACCAGTGGCAAGGTACCTTCGTTTTTGGGTTTTTTTAACCAGGGGTAGAAAAATGTGCGAACCAGACTGGGGACTCCGAATCGAGAGAGGGTGCGACTGTCATGAAAAACGGAAGCTCTTGTTCAAAATGCAAAGCGTGTCTGTCTGTTATGCACTTGGAAAAAAAAAAAGTTGTGGTATTTGCAGATATTTGGAGCTGTGGGCCTCTCTTCCTCTCAACCCTGACCTCCCTCCCCAAGTGATGGAGAGAATGGAAAGACGGGATAATGTGTCCCTGAGTTTATTGAAGGACGTTTGTTATTGTGGTCTTACAACTTCCCCTGTATTTTTTCATTATTTCAAGCATCCACTTTCTGAAGGACTGTAATATGGATTTCAAGCAGATTAAATATACAGGATGTAGCTATGGGGGTGGGGGTGTTTCCCCCCCTGTGTTTCATCTAATTAAGCCTTAAGGCCACTTGATATAATCAGCAGAATCTGCATTGTGAAATTACACCCTGAATGTCTGAAGAGGAAGAGATTGGTCTGAGAGTTTGAGGCTACCCAGCCAGTGAAAAACACTTTTCCTGCATGGAAATCATGCAAATCAGAGAGGGCTCAGCTGAACCTACAGATGAATCGGCTTCCTTTTTGTGAAGAATGAGCTACATTTGGCGTCCAGCTTAGTCTGTAGTTCTTCTGGGAGAAGAAGAAGAGAAAATGGATTTAGATGGCCCACAAGAGCCAAGGATGGTTTTCTTGAAGAAAGAGAAGTCGTCCGTGATTTTGTGGGGCCGTCCTGACTCTCTTCATCCTGGTTAGTGACTGGGAACAAGCTGAGCTTTTCCTGGGACTGTTTTCTTGTAGATGTTTACTCCCCAACTAGCATCTTTGGTGCTAGAAGGTGGGTCAGTCTCTGGAATGGGCTCCTTTAGGTAGAGTTTGTAGGGCCCTTGGGGCCAAGTTCTTCTTCCTTGGACTGTGTGCCCTATCAGTGAAGGACATTAGATCTTCCCGGGTCCTCCCTACATCTCCAAGTAAATGTTTATGGAGGTTCTCCCATCATCCAGGTCATGGTTGTCCCAAAGTGCTTTTTCCACAAGACGGAAATTGGACTTTTTTGTTTTCCACCTTTGAAAATACTTCACTTCTCGACCAAGAAGCTTCTTCAGTTCTGACTAACGGGTAGGGAATGGAAGGATTTATAGTCTTTGCAGTCACCTGGTCATTTAGCTGTTAGTTCCCAGAGCTGTTGAGGCCACTTGGGGGTTTACCTGTATCCCAGGAGATCTCATCTTTGGGGCCTCCAGGCAGAGCAAAGGCAGTGAATATAATGGCTTAGAATGTAGAAATGGAATCCAAGTGGTGACGCCACAGAAGGGAGGAGAAAAAAGGGATTTTCCCCGGCCCCTTTGCAAGCCACCTGCGGGAGAAATAGGATCTACCTGTGACTGTCCCCTTCATTGCAGACCCCTGGCCTTGAGAATAGGGGGAAGTACCCCCAACCCACCCTGATGGCTCTGTGGATTGCTAGCAGACCTGCGGGTTTCTGTCGGGTTTTTTTTTGGTGCTGGTGGGTGCGATGAACGGAGGAATAGCAGAGCCTCTGCCCAGGAGATGGACAGGAGAGGCAGGCAGCCGTTCTCTCCTTACCCGATTTCGATAAATAAGACCCCAAGTTTAATTTTTCCATCCCAGGGAAGACAAAAGGCTGCCGGTGATGGAAATGGAACGACGACAGATTGAAAAGTTTTTTTTTTTCTTGGTTTGCCTTTTTTCCCCCGCCCCCCCCTCTCTCTTCCTTTCAGACGGCAAAAAGAGCAGCGCCAAGGCCCTGCTAATTACAAAAGTTGCTTTATGAAAGATAATTCAAAGCAATAATTTAGCAAACATAATCAAGTAGCACAGATGGGGATTCTGATGAATAGTTTGCAACATGCAATTAGCAGCTCTTGCAGTTACATATCATTAACCCTCAGAGCACAAAAATTATTTTCTCATTATTAGATGAAAAGGTAAAATTAAGCTGACTAGACAGTTAAGGAACAAACTACAATTAATTACCTTCATTTATTACAGTCATTATTTGAAACTTCTTTTCCTCTCTCTCTCTCTCTCTCTTCCTCCTCCTCCTTTTCTTGGAGGGATGAAAATATCTAAATTAAAAGTTTTCTTACATGAAAATGTAGATGAACCATCGACCTGACGGTGGAGGAGCAAGTCAGAAGGATCATGGCTGGGTCAGCTAATTTCTCCAACTTCTCAGTTGCTAAGGAAAAAAAAAAAGTTTTGAGATAATAAATTAAGGAAGGCAAATAACCCCTCCCCCCACCCAAAAAAACCCTCTCTGTCTCTCTCACTGTGAAGTCCTGAGACCCTTTCAAATATCCAGATTTTGGGCCGCTTCATCCTCAGCTGACTTTCAAGAATCTGCTTTCTCTCTCAATTCAGAGCCCCCCAAAACTGCTTCCTTGGATTTATCTCCTGCTCTTCCACCGCCCGAATGTCTAACGGTCAAAAGAATGCAAAACAAACAGCTTAATTAAAAACAACCATTAAAAGCATAATTTACATAAAGCAGTAATTACAAACGTAAAACAACACCAGCCATATGCTAAAAAGGCATTATTAAAACAATGCAAAAGTGCTAACTTGGGGGGGTGGGGGGGGGGAAGCCCCCAGAGGAGAAGACCCTCGTAAAGAAATATGGGGAGACCGTCCACAGTTCCTAGAGGAATGGGGTGCCCAGTTTCAGAACATCAGCCCATCTTCGAGAGCTAGTTGGCTTTTTTTTTTTTTTAAACAAAAAGGGAAGTGTGAGAAAATCAACGCAATCTGGACTAACGGCTGTTGTTTTGAAGTCATCGCTCTTTCATTCCTCTGCATTTCCCATCGTTTTTTAAAAAAAATAAAAATGGAGCCTCCTCTACCTGTCAGGGTTTACGGAAAGGTGATCTCAGGGGCACCCCAAATGTCCCCATCGTTCTCTTCCCTCGATAGAATCACGGGCTGCGGTCCTACCAGGTCCTGGGCATCACCCTTGAGTCCTCCTCGGGCGAGAAAATGCTTCAACGGCTGGGCAGCGTCTGAGTTTGAAACCTGTCCTCCCCAGCAGCTCCCAAGAGTCCCGTTTGATAGAAAGATTTTTTTGGGGGTGGGGGGGCTGGGATTGATTGTGAGGGGCCGAGAGCATTCGAAGGGGGGCTCGGAGCAGACAGCATGCACTCTACGATTGAGGCCGCCTTCGGACGGACGGGACACCTTGGCTGGTCCTCCTTGAACCAGGGGAAGAGAGAGGAAGCGGGTGCCCTGTGGCACAAGAGGGATGGGCTGTGTTGAAAAAGTTCTAACGAGAGGAACATCCTTGGGGAGGACAGAACGAAAAGCTTTGCCAGAGCGTTATTATGTCCGTCAGGAAGTATGATGACAATAACGGATGGCCAGCAGTAACTTCCTTTCATTCAGGAGTAGCATCGTCTTGGCTGTGTAAATTATTAAAACTCTTTCTTCCTCTCCTCTTCTTCTCCTTTAAGTCAGCCTTTGCTCCATTTCCCCTTAAGCTCTTCTTTGCTTTTATAGCTTGAATGGGAATAATTACACCGAAAGGTATTTTTGCGCTGTTTGCATATAAACCCAGGGAAAATATCAACAGAAAGATAGAAGGCAGGAGGAAAGAG
>NW_020769431.1:981618-1005142 GCF_900518735.1 Pseudonaja textilis
CCTCCTCCTCCTCCTCCTCCTCCTCCTCCTCCTCCTCCTCCTCCTCTTCTTCTTCTTCTTCTTCTTCTTCTTCTTCTTCTTCTTCTTCTTCTTCTTCTTCTTCTTCTTCTTCTTCACCTTCACCTTCACCTTCACCTTCACCTTCACCTTCACCTTTAGACAGAATCTTGCCAGACTAAAGCAACTAGTTGTAGAACTATAACTATACTCTGGGGAGTGCTAGGGAGGAGCTGTTGTGTCAGATAGTTCATGACCGATGAAAGGTAGCACTACATACTGGTTAGGTGTGAACACAACCACAAAACCTTCTAGGCTACTCGAGTATTAATGTTGTGCTTTCGCATTTGCAGTGTTGGCCTCGCCCTCAGATTTTTCTGCCCTTGATAAAGTCCACTAACTTTCAGGGAAAAAAAATACATTTTTTTTCTACATCCCTATCATGGCTCTGTACGCAATCACCCACTTCTGCCTACTAAATGAAATCATTTTCTGGGTGCAAATGCAGAATCGGGGGACAACCCAGCAAAACACCAAGCTTGCCCTGTTGCAAGAAAGCGGCCCACTGGTCTTTAACAGGAGGGGTTAACTGTGTTGTGCAAACCCAGTCCAGGAGTTGAGGCAACTCAAGAAGCTCTCAACCTCCTGAGCTACGTTAGCCTGGTGTCTGTCTTTCTTGTTGATGGATTTTTTTTGGGGGGGTGGGGGTGTGTGTGTCTCCTGTGGTTGCAAGAACCCCTGGCCTTTTTCCTCGGCAGGTCTCGGATGCGCCGAGAGATGCTAATGGAAGGCAGCCAGGACGACACAGATGCCGAGCAGAGCGTGACCCCCGCCGGCCCTTTGCTCAAGGGGGCCCAGCCCCAGAGCCCCGACTCAGAAGGGGAGGAGCAAAAACCCACCTTCAGAAACGTGGAGTGCCAAGGAGAATGCAAAGCGCTGGTGGAAATCAAGGAGGAGCAGCTGGAAGCTGGCGACAAAGACGACCGAGTCAGCAGTAGAGATTGTTGTTGTCCAGAAGGCGAGTTAGAGCCCGTATCTGCATCCAGCCCCACGGAAGACCCAGAAGAGCCTGGCTGCGTGGGCCCACACAAACCTCCCAGCCTCACCTGGGCCAGCACCCTACGTAGCAAGACACACCTGCACGGGGCTCACAACTATTCCAGTTTCCATAACCCCGTGGAGACCGAAGGCCGCGAGAGGTCTCCCTCGGACCCCGTCAGCTTTAAATCCGCCTCCGAGTCCTCCCGTTGCAGCCTGGAAGTTTCTCTAACCTCTCCATCCGCCGCCTCCTCACCGGGACTCCTCATGTCCGTCTCCCCTGTCCCATCCTCCTCCGCTCCCATTTCCCCCTTGCCGGTGAGCGTGGCGGCCACCAAAGGGCAGAGTGCCAGCCCAGCCGCAGATACAGGCACCACGGCGCCACCCAGCGCAAAACTGACTACAAACACCCAGCGGCGGAACGAGAAAGTGGCTAACCTCAACAGCATAATTCACCGGCTGGAAAGAGCTGCCAATCGCGAGGAGACTCTGGAGTGGGAATTTTGAAGGGCTGAACGGAAAAAAGAAACTTGTCAGAACCCAATACCTAAATAACGTTGTCCAGGTTCTAAACTCCACGGAACACGTGGACAAAAACAGGGAGTCCTTAGCAGAGTGTATAGAAAAAAAAAACCAGATCTATAAATATATATATATATATATATACATATATATATATATATAAACACACAAACACACATATTTTATTAATTTCATCAAGTCTAAGGAAGAGACAAAATCGGCTGCATTTTCTCGAACACGAGAGATCGCTGCTCTTTCTTAGCTCCGAAGGTAACCTAAAACCGAATTTTGGGGGTTTTAAATGTGAAAACAGACACACAGGAACAAACTGAGAACACTTTTAGAAGGAAAAAATATTAAAATAATATTTATAGACCTCTTTTAGATATTTTAATAAAAGGAAACTTTGGAATTTATTAACAGCTCAAGCTGCTTTGATATTAAAAGATAAACTGTATCAGTTGTATCATTAAATGCCCACTGAAAGTCTTGTAGTTTGCCACTGGATGAGATTAAAGAGAAAAAAAAATATTAAAATAAAATAAAAAATAGGAACCTTGGCTCATTGATCCAAGCCATCAAGAAGCACTATGAGACTGACCAAAACGTTACTAAACTTGATTGGCAGACGCTGCGTTTGTCTGTAAGACTTCGTTCTACTCCACCTGTCAAGAAACGGTTCTCTTGTAGTCCATGAAGACTCTAAATTTGGAACCTGCGGTGCCCTCTTGAGTCTGCTATTTAGTTTGAGTGGTATGTTCCTTTCCTTTTTATTTTGTCTGTCTTTCTTTTTGAGGCAACACAGAAAAAAAGAGAGAGGTGTTGCATGCGATTGTGTGGAAATATGTTTTCAAGGGCCTTGTTGAACAAGAGGTACCCCGATTCCAGAGAATGACTTTCTCGCCTTTACAATCCCATCCAGAAAGGGGTGTTTTTTTCCCCCACTTAAAAAGCATCCTTTAGTTTCAAAAAAGGTGCATTTGCTAAATGGAACCATCTGTTACGACTCTGGTTTCCGCCAGAGAAAACTTTCAAGCAGAGGCGTCCAACCTTGGCCACTTTAAAACTTGTGGACTTCAACTTCCAAGCTGGCTGAGGAATTCTGGGAGTTGACATCCACAAGTCTTAAAGTGGCCAAGGTTGGACGCCCCTGCTTGAAAGAGAATTACGACACTTTTTTTAAAAAAGCATGAAAATAGTCCCTGCCTGCTTAGTTCAACATTTCAGGGTTGGAGGAAAGCAGATATTTTGACACCTTTTTGACCCGGAGCACTAAAAGAGAACAGAAATGTTTTCTCCTTGGAGTAGCAGCAAATACATTTAATAATAACGGTATGAATTCACCCCACCCACGTTAATTCAAAGCGTGGGAGAAAAGGTGAAGATTAAATCCAGGCCCTCTTCCTCCTCCTCTCCGCTTCCCAAGGCCTTCTCTGGATCCCTCTTCCGTGCCAGAAAGAAGGAAGGATGGAAATAGCCAGTTTGGGGGAGGAAGCTGGTCCTGGATTATTTAAGTAATTCCCATCCACTTGACTTTTATCTCCAAACTAGATGAAGAGCTGGTGGGACTGTCTTCGAACTAGCAGGTTTCTTCGTTCGATGGAAGTTTTCATTATTTGAAGAAAAGAGACCCTAACGGTGGCCCCCCGTCTTCTCCTGCTTTTAATGGAGTGATCTCCTCACGCTTTTCACCCACCCATTGATTTGTTCCCACAGATGCGATAAAACCCTTTTGAATCTAATTTACAAACAGGGAAAGAGAAACCAGTTACCTCCCCCACACACCCCAATATATATATATGTTTGGCCTTCCCATTATGTGCATTTTTAAAATCAGAACTGAAAGTATTTTTATATATTTAATGTTTATTTCACCCAGTTTGGTCTATCCGCCGAAAGAACCTGGAAATGTCATTTGCCTAGAAACCCCTGAACAAAATCAACTTCTATCTATCCAAATAAAATGTGGAGTGGGATCCAGGGATTCTTCTTCACCAAAAGCTCGAGATTAGTTTTAATGGGACAGGATTATTCTTATTATTATTTTTAACGAAGCACTTAAGTGTTGGTTCTCCACCCTTGAGAGAGACCGGTTGTGTTCGAACCTGGCGAGGTGCGTCAGTTCCCCTTTTTCTAGGCGCCTGTACTGTACTTTGAAACAATTTCTACAAGATTGACCGGAGTTTGTTAAATACTGAAAAAAGGCCTATTACGTTCTGTAAAGAGCCGTTAAAAAAGGAAAATACAGAAATTCTATAACACCTCGGCCTGATGTCTCCCGTTTATTGCGCTCAAGGTTTGGGCCTCCGAGTTAACGGCTGCTTTTATCCACTCCTGTCCCGCAGAACGAATAAAGCAAATTTTCCAGGGAAAGCAGCTCTCCATTATAAATGGCGGCGGCCGAAGAGGCTCCTCTTCCAGGTAAGAAAATGCTGACAAGGGTTAGTTAGTTAGGCAAAGAGAAGATGGCGTTGCACCTTTGGAAGGAGGAGGCTGAACTGTTCCAGTCCCTTCGTTTCTTGATTGTAAGAATACACGCCGTTTATCGTATGTGCGGACCTCCTCGCTGGATTCCCAACCCTCTGTGCGTCCAGGGATCGAAAGAGGCTCCTGGCTCACTTCGGTTACTTTGCTTCCTGGGCCTGTGAGTGTTTCCAGAGGAAAACCTTTTTCTGGTTTCCACCAACATCTCATCGCGATCCCTGAACGGTGGAGGCCTCCAGGAGCTAAAAAGTTTGGCCTGGTGAGGAGGGGTGGGGGTTGGAGGAAGGGGGAAGGATGTGAGCTGGCACCGGCCATGATTTTTCCATGAATCACAGAAGGGGGCTATCGGCAGACCGAAGTTTCCCGGAGTCTCATCTGCCAGACGGCCTTGCTGGGTTTTCCAAGAGTGGCTGAGCCTCAGCCGGTTCACTTTTTCCAGGAACCGCCTCTCCACCCCTGGGGGGTTTCAAAGGCTGCTCTCCTCCCCCTCCTGGCCCTCCAGCCAGGCCTTCTGCAACGCCACGATCTCCTGGCCGTACCAACCATGCAATTGGGAGAAACACACGCCACTTGGAGAGGGTGGGCTGTCTGAGCTCAGCCCACCGGAGCTGCTCGGCAGTGACCGCCTACGAGGGGGCAACGGTGGCGGTTTGAGCCCCCCGTCGTAGCTCTTGGCCGTGCTATAGGAGTTTACCCCTCTGCAGGCAGGAGACCAGCTGGCCGAGGCCTCCGAGTTATTCCATAAGGCACAGCCGTTCTCTTTCCCGGGGACGCCAACGGGCAGGGCTGGCTTCTCCCGCGGCAGGGCAGCCAGTTCCAAATTGGGAGCCGTTTTGTTTTTGCGATGCAGCAGCCGCTGCCGTCTCGGGCCCGGCTGGGCGCCCGGGACGGCCGCCTGCATCTCTTCCAACTGTTTCTCCAGCTCTCTCACCACCAGGCGCAGGTAGTCGAAGCTGGCTCTGGAGAGCGCCTTGACCCAGCGCTCCAGGGCGGGCTGGCTCTCGGCCGCCAGCACGTAGGTGCGGGACTTGGGGCCGTCGAACCGGATGGCGAAGGCGAACTCCTCGCTGGCCTGGCACAGCTCCACCGTGCAGCCCTCCAGAACGATGACGCCCACGGGCTCCCGGCTCTCCCGCTCCTCAAAGTAGAAGAGCATGTTCCCCCTCAGCACGAACCAGCGCCGGTGGTAGGCCGTGTTCCGCTCGCCCTTCTTGTGCAGGAAGCCGACGTGGTCGGCCGGGGAGGCGCAGGTGGCGTAGAAGGAGAGGCTCCTTTCATTCAGCTTCATGGTGGGCGTCCCTGGGAAGGAGAAGCGAGAAAGAGGAGTGGGTCCCGGCAGCCATCTTTGACGCCAAGGGCCACTTGGGGCCTTACCGGTCTCAAAATGGCGGCATCTATTGCAGTGTTTCTCTGCCATGGCCAGTTTAAGGTGTCTGGACTTCAACTCCCAGAATTGCTGGCTGGGGAATTCTGGGAGTTGAAGTCCAGCTATCCTACAGCTGGCCCTCTTTCTTACCTCTGCTCCCAGATTCTCCCTTGTCATCAAATAAACCTCCACAAAGGTGGATTTATCGAAGCCAAGGAAGTTTACCACACAGCCCTGTTCGGTATAGTGCTGGGCCTAGAGACTGGGAGATGGTGAATTCTAGTCCTGCCTTAGCCACGAAAGCCGGCTGGGTGACTGCCAGCCCAACCCATCTCATAGGGCGATGTAGGAAGAGGAAGGAGAGTTCTATACAGTACATCTGGCACCTTAAGGGGAATAAAGGCAAATAAATAAATGCAGGGCCCTGGGTCCATCTAAGGGCAGTGACGGCCTCAGGACCAAGAGGGGAAACGGCGGCTCCATCAAATCTGACCAGCAAGCAAAGCAGAGCCCTGGCCGGCTAGTTGCCCCCTTCAGACCATTTTAAAAGGACGATGCGGACAGACGACGGAAATCAACACGGCCGGAGTTGCTCATCAGGTCTGACCGCTCCTGCCCATACGGAACCAACCGAGTCATTGCCACCCACACTTATCCTCTTCCAAAGTAACAGCTGCCAACTTCATTGTTTGGAAGGAAACCACTTGGTTGACAGTTGCAACACGTGCCTGGCACCGAGGCGCCTGCAGGACCGAAAACACACACGCTGCCAACGCCATACATGCCTCTGAAGCCCCAGCGGCTGAGATCGTGTATCCCACCGACAAGCTAAGGTGGCAACCCTTCAAAATCTGGCGAGGAGGTTGCCTTTCCACGGCCGCCTGTGTTTTCGGGGAGTGTGTTGGGCACACAGGCACCATCTGGTTCCCAGCACCGCTCAAGAAAAGGCCCGGTGGAAGAATATTGTGGGCACAGCAGTCACAATTGGGTCACGTGGGTCGGTGGTGGTGGAACCAATCCAGAAGAAGGGGTGCAACAAACCAGGATAAGTGAGAGCCGGTTGGCAGAGCCCAAAACTCAGAAGTCCATGTTTTTCAGGGGGGGGAGAAGGTGCTGCCACCGGCCTTCCTAGGAGAGGGGTGTGTAGGGGGTCCCCGTTCTCCTTCTTAAAACTCCGCTGGAAAGAACCAGGAAAGGCACCAAAGAGAATTTTTCTGGGAGAGACGTGGGCAGGAGGCCAAAATCTTGAATTTGGGGTCCTCCCTTCCCGGTGGTCACCTGCCTGGCCCCGGTGTGCAATTCTGCAGCCTAATTTACACCCCCCCCCCCCCGGAAGGGCATCCTGTTTGGTGTGCCTGCTGCGAAAATAACGGGCCTCTCTGGGTGGGGGCTTTTCTCCCAACTCCTCTCTTTCCGTCAGCAACTCGTATCACAGCACCCCAAGTTCTCCACCCCAATGTCTTTGGCCACGTTCTGATTTGGGTCCGGCGGCTGGAAATGGGAGAAAATCAAAGCCAGCTCAGAGGAGTGGGAGGGGGGGGAGGGTCCCCTCAATTCTACTTCTAGGTGGCCTTTGGGTATCCGCTGGCATCCCTTGAGCCCAGAACGCTCTCCCCCACCTGGACAAAAACCACTGCGAGGAGGAACAAGAGAGGAGGGAGACCTGGAAAGGCCAGACCTGGGGGAACCCGCTGCCCCCCCCCACGCCCCCAATCTGGGGCGGTGGGCAAAAGCAGAGCCCCTTCCCAACTCCCCCCACTCCCCTTCCCTTCCCTGCCCAGCATGGAGCTGCCCTCTGGGAGCCCACCAGAGAGGGTCTCCGGGGTGGGGAGGAAGACGCGGGGGGGGGGGCTTTTCTGCAGAAACCATCCCACCCCCACGCCTGGACCTTCCGGAGGGGCTCTCCCAGCCGCCTCCCCCGACCAAGGCTCGCTGGGCTCGCGGGCTCGAGCGCCTTCCTAGCCCAGCCCGCTTCTTTGGCAAGGGGCGCTTCGGGGCTGAGCAGACCCTCCGGGGGGGGCGGCCCGGAGTCCCCGCGGGGCTGGCTGGAAAGGAACCGGGAGCCCCCCCGCCTCACCTGCCCGCCCTCACCTGCCCGCCTCCGCGGGGGCTCCTCCGGCGGCTTCAGCGCCCCGCGCGCCGCTTCCCTTTGTCCCGAGCGCCGCCTCCTCCAGCGCTGGGAAGGGGGAGGCTGGGCTGGCTTCGCCTCTGGCCGCCCCCGGCCTTCCGGTTCCTTCCAGGCAGGCCTGGAGAGCCCCCTGCCCTGCCCCGCCCCGCCCCGCCCCGCCCCGGGCTGGCCGCTGGGAGAAGCCGCGGAGCCCCCCGGCGGGCCTTCCCTTCTCCCTCGCGCGCCGCCTTTCAAACGCCCCCCGCGGAAATCTCTCGGCAGGCGCTCACCTGTGGCCCCAAAGGTGGTTGGTTGGTTGGTTTTGTTTTTGTTTTCCTTCCCAAGAGGCACCTGGACTTTCCGGTTTTTAAGAGATTAACAGAGGTGGAAGGGACCTTGTAAGGTCATCTAGTCAAACCCCCTGCCCAAGCAGGAGACCCTACCTACACCATTTCTGACACATGGCGGTCCCAATTTCTTCTTCCAGATTATTGTTGTTGTTGTTGTTGTTGTTGTTGTTGTTGTTGTTGTTATTATTATTATTATTATTTTAACATACAATAAATCCATTCCATTTCAATGGTGTGTCGATTAGGTACATATTTCACGTGCTTAACAATTACTAATAATATTCTTCTTAACAGTAGAACCATATAATAATAATCACGTTCCCATATATATAAGTAATATTCAGTATATCTATTACACTAGTTTCTCTTATTGCTTTATAATGATGTCTAATCCCTTTTAATTAATTTTATTTTCTAGCCATTGATAAAACAAGTCCCGTACCATGTAATATCCAGATTCTTCTTTTTCTTTAATTTCTAATGTTAATCTATTCATTTCTGCACATTCAAATATTTTTTCAATTATTTTTCCTTCTATCGGTATCTTATCACTTTTCCAGTTTTGAGCAAATATGATCCTAGCTGCTGTTAATACATGTATAAGTAAGTATGTTTTTTTTCTTTACTATAAAGTCCAGTCTCTTCTTGAAAGCCTCCAGGGATGAAGCTCACACAACTTCTGTTCTTGGAAGTCGTTTCGCTTCTCATCCGAGAAGCTTCTTCAGTTCTCAGTTCAGTTCTTCTTTCGAGCCGAAGAAGCCTAAGAAGGATGAGAAGTGAAACGTCTTCAAAGAAAAAACAGGAAGTCCAGGTGCCTCTTGAAAAAAGAAAAAAGCACCTTTGGGACAAATGTGACCTGGATGGTGGAGAATCTCCCTAAACCAGGGCTCTCCAACCTTGGCCACTTGAAGACTTCAACTCCCAGAATTCCTCAGCCAGTGCATGCTGGCTGAGGAACTCTGGGAGTTGAAGTCCACAAGTCCTAAAGTTGCCAAGGTTACAGACTAGCCCTTGAATGGGCTCAAGCTAGTTATCGATCCGGCCACTAGATGGCGCTTGAGCCACATGGATTCATTTGCAAGGACACTTAAGAGCAAAAGCATTAAGAGCAGATTTGCAATATACTGTGTATGTTTAATATATTTAATAATTTTGCAGTTTATATCCTTTAAATATATATACTCCTTTAAATATATATATATATTCTTTTGAATATATATATTCCTTTATATATACTCCTTTAATATATATATAATATATAATATATATTATATATTATATAATATATAATATATAATATATAATATATACACTCCTTTAAATATCTAGGTATATATATTTAAAGGAGTGTGCAAAATCCTTCAAAGCAAGCTTATCAAACGACAAAGTGTGCCTTGACGAGCATTGTAAGCCTCCCATACTTAAAACTGGCCTAAATTGAGAAAGGTTGGCTTAAGAGACCCCATAAAGACTAGAGAAAACAAAGCCAGACAGATAGCAATTTCCCTGCAGTTGGTTTTTGGGTGTGTGTGAGTGTGTGTCTGTTGTGTTGCGTGTTTTAACCAAGTCCCACTTAGTCTCATCCAGCATACGGAACCAAAATCTGATTTATTTTTTCGCCTTACACCCAACTGCAATTGTCCAATGCATTAAGGTTGGCCAGTTTTTGAGAGTTTCTTCACCGAATTCAGTGAATAACTGAGCCATTAACCTGCCCGGCAATCGGGCCGCGTGAACAAGAGGACACCAAGAAATGTGACTTCCCGCCCTGCCTTCCGAAGATGCAGGCAGTGCCTTCGTTTAAGGCTACCCAGCTTACGAAGGCCGAAGGCCGGTTCCCGGGTTAAACAGAGCTCTTAATTTTCATCCTGGTGCCATTAAAATAAAAGAAAGGCGAAGAGCTTTGGAGGAGCCGGCTCTGCTGCCCTCATTTTATGTTATTTTTAAACGACTTTCTGGCTCCTTGGACAAACAGCAAAAAGGAAGTTGGCCCCGTCTTTGAGGGCTTCAGGGGGGGGCTTCCGTCTTGGCCTTTGCAACTGAGTGGGCTGTAGGGCAGGGGGCTCCAACCTTGGCAGCTTTAAGACCCGTGGAATCCAAACAGCCAGAATTCTGGGAGTTGAAGACCCCAAACTCAACAGTTGCCAAGGTTGGAGCCCCCTCCTGCGGGAGCCTGGCCTTCCCAAGCTGAGGACCCTTCCCTGGGGAAGAGGGGGAGGAGAGGACACGGCTTGATATCCTCCCTCTGCCCCTTCCTCCGCAGAGGGCGCTGACCGCGTGGCTTTGGCGTCGGGAAGAGAGTGTGAGTCCCGCGCCTCCTGCTCCGCTTTACCCCTCCCTCCTCCTCCTCCTCCTCCCCCTCCAAGGCCCCCGGCCTGACCCTCCTCTGCCCGCATCCGCTCCGAGGCTTCGCACGTTCGCTTAGGGCCGCGTCTTTTCCCAGGCAGGTATTGGTGGGGGGGGGGCAAATTCCCCGGGGGGGGTCTCCAGGTCTTGGCAGCCCCGGGTCGTGGAATGCGGGGCGGGGGGGGGGGGGGCTTTCCACGCCCTGCAAACAGAAGGACCCCCCCACCCCCCTCAATGGAGCTTCCCAGCCGGGTCCCCGACGGCTTCCCACGCCCGCGGCCGGTTCCAAGCGTGGACAGGTGAGAAGCACCTGTGTCTCCCCCCCACCCACCCCCACCCCGGGCCCCCATTTCTCCCCGCCCCTCCGGAGGAAGAGCCGAAAGCGGCCCCGGGCGCCTCTTGGCCGCCCTTCCCCGCCGGCTCCTTCCTCCCTTCGCCCGGCCGTCCGCTCCTTCCAGGCGAGCCCAGGCGCCTCCTCCTCTCGCCTCCGCCTCCGCCTCTCGCCCGCCAGGGAGGCGTCGTCGGGCCGGGTCGGCGTCGAAGCGCCTCCTCCTCCTCGTCCTCCTCCTCCGGCCGGGCTCCTCCGACGGCGCTGGGCGGCGCGGGGGCGGGGGGGCAGCCGGGGCCGGGCGGCCGAGGGGCGCCGCTGCCGCCGCTGCTGCTTCTGGCGCAGGTGGGTCGCTCGTGCGGCTGCTTTCGCTTTCGCGGGCGGGGCCCCCCCTGCCCTGGAAATGGGGGGCGGAGGGGGCGGCCTCGGGGGTCCCGGGTCTCTTTGGGAGAAGCCCCCCCCACCTGGGCAGGGAAAGGGGGGGCGCATCTTTTGGGGGGAGGGCTTTCCCTGCGCTCCCCCCCCCGCTTTTACTACCCGGGAAGGGGGTTCCGCAGGGGACCCCCCCCCCTTCTCCTCCTCGGGAGGGCAGGCTGGAAGCCTCGGGGGACCCCGGCGGGAGCATCCCTCTGAGCGCCCCCGGGCGACCCTTTGGGGAGCGGAGCAGCCTGAATTGAGTGGGGGGGGGGGAAGGGGGGCGCCCCTCCCGGGGCGGGGAGTTTTCCCCCCCCCCCCCCCCATCAAAAGGGGGAAGCCTTGCAACGGGGGGGGGGGGGGGGGGGGGAGAGCAGGCTTGGCTCCCAAAACAGCTGCCCCACATCTGGAGGCTCCCGACTTCCAAGGAGGAGGAGGCCGGGGGTCTCTCTCTCTCTTTTTTTTGAGGGGGGGGAGAGAGAATGCAAAATGGGGGGGGAGGTGTTGATTATTTTATTCCTTGGGAGAGTTTTAATGGTTGGGTCCTTTTTTGGGGAATGGGGTAGTAGGAAGGGAAGGGATCAGTGAGGAAGGAAAGGAATTTGCTTTTGGGGTGGGGGAAAAATTGGGGTGGGGGGGGCTGTTGATCAGGAGGGGGCATCCCCAAACTCACAGGCTCCAAAGACTTGTTGGGAGCAACCACAAAGCCCATGGGGCTTTCTCCTGGCTTGCAAATCGGGGGGCTATTTGCTTTGTTTCTTTGTTTTTTTCCCCAAACCTTTTGAGTTAAAAAGTGGGGGGGGGGGGTGCAACTATGGCCGCTTTAAGACATGTGGGACTTCACTTCCCAGAATTCCCCAGCCAGCAAAGCTGCCCGGAAGCCTCTTCCCGGCCAGGAAAGCAAACACGGGCTGGGGAATTCTGGAAGTTGAGGTCCCACGACTTTTGTAAAGCGGCCAAAGTTGGGACAACCTTGGATTAAGCTGAGATCTGAAAGAGAGAGGCACCATCCTGGCTTCCCATCCTGGCCAGATTGCTGTGAGGCAAAAGGCGGCTGTTTCTCAGAAGCTTATCAGAAATCTTGCTTGGGGTGGTGGTGGTGGGGGCACCTTTCCTCACAGCCAGGCCTGGCCTGTCGCGGCACAGGCGCCCAGTCTGGGTTGTTGCAAGCTTGCTTTGCCCGCAGCGGTGGTGGATTGGTGCCAGGAGAAGCTGGTTTGATGCCCGGGCGACTCGGAGGGAGGGTGGGTGGCACTTAGAAAGAGGGATCTCCCATCTTGTCAACTTTTAAGACTTGTGGCCTTCAACTCCCAGGATCCTGTGGCTGGGGAATTCTGGGAGTTGAAGTCCACAAGGGGCCAAGTTTGGAGAAACCCCCCCCCCATTTAAGAGAACGACCCCTGCACTTGGGGGAGGGGGGAAGCTGTCCTGTTGTATCCCATGCAGGAAGGGAGGGGCAGATGGGTGGCGGAGTTGCTACCTGCAGAAGTTTAGGACAGGGGTCCCCAAACTCGGCCACTTTAAGACGGGTGGACTTCAACTCCCAGAATCCTATGGCTGGGGAATTCTGGGAGTTGAAGTCCTCGGGTCTTAAAAGGGGCCAAGGTTGGAGATCCCTGGCTTAGACCTCTCTCTGCTCCAGCGGAGACGTTTCTGAGACAAACCCGGGTTCAAGACAAGGCACAATGGATGGGGGGGGGGGGCGCTCCCTTCCTTAATCTCTCGAATTCGGCTTTGGTTTGGCACTGCAGGCCCGGCCTGGCCTCTCCTTCGGCTCGGCTTTTTCCTGGTGTGGGGGGGGGGGGGGGGGGGGGGCAGAGGGGGGGGGCCCTGTTGAAGGGGGGCGGGGGGGGGGGGGGGGGGGGGGGGGGGGGGGAAGGACAGAGAGGGGAGACTCTGTTGAAGGAGGCCAAGCCGTGGGGAGAGAGAAATGTCAGAGTTGGAAGGGAACCCTGGAGGTCTTCTAGTCCAACCCCCAGCTCAACAAGGAGCTCCATGTCCTGGGATCCGATCTCTTTCCTCAAACAGCTCATTTCTGGCCACTTTAAGACTTGTGTGGACTTCAATGGCCAGAATTCTCCAGCCAGCAATGTGTTGCTGGCTAGGGAATTCTGGGAGTTGGACTCCACAAGTTGTTGCTGGCTGGGGAATTCTGGGAGTTGGAGTCCACGCAAGTCTCACACTTGACAAGCGTAGGGACTTCTGTTCTAGAGGGGACGCAGGCTCCCTTCCAAGGCGTTGGAGGCTGCCCGGGGTGCATTGAACGTGCGTGTGTGTGTGTGCGTGCGAATAGTCCTTTGCTCTCTCCACCCTCTTCCCACCCAGGGCCATGCCTGCGGACGGGGCAACTCCCCTCTCACACGGGGCCCAGGCGCCTTTCATAACAAGGGGAAGTTTGGGAGGGCCCTTCCTCCCACAGGGCCAGTTTAAGGGGGGTGGGAGAAGCCATTGTGCATTTCAAAGCACACACACACACACACACACACACACACACACACACACAAGAGCCGCTGGGTGGGGGGGTGGAGAGAGTCTCTATTTTTGTTGTGCTGCTTTGTTGTGCCTTCCTGCACCGGGCGGGAGGCTGAAGAGGCACAGCCACCGAGACCCCTTCCCCACCTGGGCTCTTCATGGCGGCCGCTTCTCTCCTCGTCTGCCTGCCGGACTCCACAGAGATCCTTGCCTCTGTGACCGGGGAGCCGACTTATGTAACTTCGGGCTGCGTCATGGGCATAGCTCTGCTTTCCATTCCTCCCTCTCTCTCTCTCTCTCTCTCTCTCTCTCTGTGTGTGTGTGTGTGTGTGTGTGTGTGTGTGTGCTCATTGCATGGGAATGCCAGCGAGACTTTTGCAAGAATCGGGGGGCCAGGCAGAGCCCCTCGAGCAATGGGGCACGTTAAGCCAGGTGGGTTTTCAATCAGAACAGGAGCTGGAAGGGACCTCTGGAGGTCGTCTAGTCCAGCCCCCTGCTCAATTCCCCAGTACCACTTCTGGACACAGGGCTGTCCAGTCTTTTCTGAGCAACAGCTTCTGGTGGCAGGCTGTTCCACTGGTTAATTGTCCTCGCTGTGAGGGAATTGTCTCCTTTATTCGGGGGTTGCTTCTCTCCTGGATCAGTTCCCATCCGTTGCTCCTTGTCCCGCCTTCAGGGGCCTTGCAGAATAAGTGGAGCCCCCTCCCTCTTTGGGGCAGCCCCTCAAATACACTGGAAGGCGGCTCTCGTGCCCCCCACCCCTGCCCCCCCCGGCCCCCCTTCTCTCCAGACTGGCCAAACCCAAACCCTGCGACCGTCTCCGCCTCCCGGCCTTTGGTCCTCCTCGTTGCTCTCCCTTGCCTTCGGGGTCTCGGCCAAAGCCCCCGCCAAGGTGGCCCCTCCCCGGGAGGCAGGGGCCAGGGGCCGCGGAGAAGCCCTAGCTGGGGCCAGGCTGGGAGGGCGCTGCCCACCCCTCCGCCGCCTCGCTTTCCCAGGGACCCCTGGCCCACCGGACGTCACCAGGGTTGCGTCTGGGAGGAAGCGCGGTGTGCTGAGTCATTGGCAGGCTGGGCACACAGATAGACCGAGAGCTGGGGGCCCCGTGGGGGCAAGAAGCTCGGGCACCTGCCGCCACGGCATGAAGTTTCGGCTCCTTGTAGCGTCTCTCCGGTTGGTTTGGGGCCCTTTCTCCCCCCCCCCCTTGTTGTTTTTTTTTGCAAGGATGGTGGCCATGCCTGGCCAGTAAAGTGCCCCCCCCACCCCAAATTAGGAGAGGCTGGCTTCTGCGAGGGGAGGGCTCTTCCGTGTCTTGTCTCCCTTCCACCACCCCCCGGTCCCCCCCCTCGTGCATAAATGTCCCGTTTGGTCTCTGCTGGTTAAGCCTGTCCCTCCAGCCCACCGGCTGAGCTCGGTTTCTGAGATAATCCGGGGTGTGTGTGTGTGTGTGTGTATGGAATCCCACCTGGGACTAAGGAGAGATCTCCAATTCACCAGTGGAACAACCGGCCACCAGAGGCTGTGGGTGCTCCCATCACCGGAGGTTTTTGCGACGGGACGACCGTTTGTCTGAAACGGGATAGGCTTTCCTGCTTCATCAGGGAAAGGGGGTTGGACTAGAAGACCTTTGAGGCCCCTTCCAACTCTCTCCCTCTGCCCTTCTGCTTTCTCTTCTGCTGCAACCGTTTTTTCTTAGAAGTAGGGAGGTGGGCTCATCCTGGGACCCTCTTAGGCCTGTCCAGGTACCTGCCTATGGGCTGACCTGGGAGCTCTTGGTGGACCCCCGGTTTCCAGAGCTTTGGGGACACGAGTTCCATTCATCCCTGCCCACTGGCCAGCCAGGCGGGGCTGCAGGGCCCCTGTAGTCTGGGGCATCATCCGTCCGGAGGAGGAGAGGGTGAAACGCCCACATCCTGCCATTCTCTGGCTTTTTCCCCCTGAATTGGGAACGGCCTGTTGGTCCCCCGTCTCCAAAAGGCAAAACCTGGATTCGGGATTCGAATGGAGAGAGGTGTAGTGGTCACAGCAGGGCTCAGGGCCCCCTTGGGAGGAGGGGGAGGCTCTGGACATCGTTCCCTGGGTGGTGAAACTGAAGAGCGGCCCCCTCTTTCTGACCCGGGGGGCAGAGTGGCGCTCCTTATCAGCGGGCCCAATTTCTGGAAAGATTGGCATCGGGGCAACACGTGAGCAACTCGGCTTCTTCGCACCTTCTGGTGCTGGTTGTGGGAAGGGCGCAACGTGTGGTTTGTGAGCCTCGGGGGGGGGGTAAGGGCTTCGTGTAAAGTAGGTCACTGAGATGCCTTTGATTGGGAGGGGGGGCTTTGAGCAAGCGAGGAAGCGTGCACACACACACATTGCACACAGAGAGAGACACAGGGACTGTCTAAACGCAGCGTGGAGAAAGAGAGAGAGAGGAGTAATCTATTGACTGTCATCTCACTCGGGCATGTCCAAATGTGCCCGGCTTGCTTAAGAGAAAGCTGAAGGCGCTGTGTTGGCGGGTGTGGGCTTGTTGGTGTGCACACACACACACCCCGAAAGCTGCCTGCGCTTCGGTTTCTCCAAGTCTTAGTCTCCAGGGGAGCAAACAGGTACTCTGTGCGCTGCCACACAGCGGTTGGGACAGCGACACACACATACACACGCACGCATGTCGGTTCCCTTGTTTTGTTTTGCTTTTGGGTGGGTGGGCGGGGGGGAAACTTCTGGCCCTCGGGAAGACTTGCTCAAGGTGACTCCCCGACCGGCCCACGCTTGTGAGTGAGGAAGGCCTTGGGCCTGCTTGTACGAGGACGACAGTGTGGGGCGGCACACCGAACGAGGCTTCCTGTTTCAGCGGTGATGCCTGATGATAAAACAAGCCGTTGTGCAGGAGGGGGAGAGAGAGAGAGAGACAGAGACAGAGAGAGAGAGAGAGAGAGAGACAGGGCCTGAGAGCCGCCTCCGGGCTGGGAACTTTGCAAAGTTTCGGGCTCCTAAATTGCACGCCCTGGAAGAGCCAAGGCTGGGTGGGGTGTTTTGCACACCCAACAAGACCCCCTCAGCACTTGGGGGGGGGGTTTCTTTTGCACGCATGACGGTCCTCAGAAGATGAAGCTGGCGGTGGAATATTCTGCAAGTGGGTGTGTAGAATGGGTCTTTTTTTTCGCCCCCCCACCATTGAGACATGCAGGATGAGTCCTGGAGTAAGGACCGGGCGATTTGCAGGCTTAAATCTGGCGTGTGCAAAGAGGAAGAGGATTCCATTCTGTGTTTGAGAGTTAGAGCAACCAATGGAAGGGTTTTTGCCTCCAGAAGTTGTGATGTCTGGAGGTTTTGAAGAAGAGATTTGTCCAGAACGGCGTAGTGTCTCCTGGTTGAGCAGGGGGTTGGACTAGAAGACCTCTGAAGTCCCTTCTAAATGCTGTTCTGTTCTGTTTAGGGAAGCCAGAGGCTTAGGTGAGGCAGAGAGGATCAGCCGAGGAGAGTCGCCCGATCTAGCGTGGCAAGGAGAGATGGGAACACAGATTTCTCTCGGTTTAATCAACGTTGCTCAACCTTGGCCCCTTGAAGATGGCCGGACTTCAGTTCCCAGAATTCCCCAGCCAGGTAGACTGCCAGGGTTGAAATCCACTGATCCTCAAGCGGTCGAGGTTGAGAAGAAACCCGGGTTGAATCCATCCGTAGGTCCAAAGCGGGTGATGTTGGAGTAGATCCCGTTGGCAAAAAAGAAAATGCTAAGTTAGCAAAAACTGGTTTGGCGGCTTCCTTTCTGTTTTGCCTTCCCGCTTGTCCTTCCGCCTCTCAGCGGCATGGCGGCTGCCTGGGAAAGCCGACGGGCATCTCCCTCCTTGCTCACTCTCTCTTCCCCAGGACCTGTTAGGTCATGTCTGAAGAACGTTGTACCTGCCTGCTGCAGGAGTTCAGGGCCCATAGGTGAGCCTGGCCCCTCCTTGGGCCCCTTACCCCCATGGGCAGGAACCGGCTTTTGGAGATCTTGCTAAAGGTCCTTGAGATGGCTTATGTGCGTTGGTCAAGTTGGGTCGAGGAGAGGAGGACCCCGCTACACATCCAAGAATGGTCTGCGGAGCTAACCAGTTAGACTCGTTGTAGACTCTTTGTAGCTCGAGGTTGAACCATGGAGTCTAGGGAGCTCTCTGAGCTTGGTGAGCGTCTTGCAGACGTTTCATGACCATACTAGGTAACATCATCAGTGCTAGAAGAGAGAGGGGTTTGCTCTCTGTTTGTATACAAGTGGCTTGCCCCGTCAGTCTGGTGGGGGTGTTCTGGGTAGTTCCTTCATTAATTGTTGTTTACTGAACTGGTTATATGTCTACCAGTTATACGTCCCCATTGAATGCCCGTGAGACGTAGGGTGACGGTGTCTCGCTCATTGGGTTCCTCGAGGGGCTATCCTTTTCCCAACGTGACCCCTGGACTGACCTTCTCCAAGGTCAGCTTCCTGGACTGACCGTCTCTGCTCTTTGTCCTGAATCAGTCGCAAGATCCTCACACCTTTTCTCTTCTCCTCTTTTCCTCTGTCTGGTCCTCGTTTCCTTCGCAGAACCCCTGGAGACCTCCAGACTCGGCCATGAATGGACACACTGTCCCGTCAGGCGACTCCGGGCACCCTGGCGGGTGGAACGAGTTCTGTAAGCAGCACGCCATCGCCACTGCCCGAGAACTGGCCAGGGAGTACCTCCACTTCGTCAGCGAGAACCCCCAGCACGAAGTCTTGGCGGTGGAGAACTTCTCCCTTCAGTTTGCTGACCTCTTCCAGCAATACTTCCGCCACGAGGTGAAGGACACGTACGGTACGGAGCAGCTCCGCATCCTGCCCTTCAGCAGAGTGCGGGACTACCGGGAGACGGGCCAGAAACATGCGGAGGGGTCCCCGGTCACGGTTGGGACCAAGGCCGAGGTGGAATTGTTGGACCCGGTCAACCGGGTCTCTGAGGTCCGCTCCGGTGGACTTCCCAAGTCTTGGAGTTCTGAAGAACTGGCGGCACCGGCCTCTCCGTTGGCCGTCAGGAGGCCCTTTTCTCTGGACCGGCTACGGCGGAGCTGGCGGAGCTTGTTCCGACGGAGATCCTCAGAGCCGGGCCCTGGCGAAGGGGAGATGGCGGACTTGGTTCTGAGATCCGGCTTGGCCCGGAAGATCTTCCCGTGGGCCATTTCCAGAGACTGCGCCTTGCAGATCCAGAAAGAAGGGATCCTGAAGTATATGATGGTGACGGAGGACAGTGGAACCCGCTGGCAGAAATGCCGGCTGGTTTTATACAAGGAAGGGCCTCCCGACCGCCAGAATTACACCTTGGCGCTATTGGACCCCCCCAAGGTAAGCGCTCTCTCTTCTTGCAAGTCCCCCTCCTCCTCGCTGCAGCATGATCCCTCTCTTTCCTCAACATCTGTGAGGGAGACACACCCAATAAGTAACCGCTTCGTTCAGGAGGTCCATGACGTGCCTGGAAATCTTGCTGACCCCCAAAAAGGAGGCTTCAGTGAGAAGCTTCAACGCTTTTTAAACGCCGCTTGGAGAAATCGAGCGAAGTCGTGTTGGTAGTTATGGGCCAAACGGGGCCTCCAAGTTCAGTCGTGATCCTTTGGGCAATCGGTCTCAGGAATGAATGCTGGGGTGACCGGCGTCTTCGTGTTTAGATCTAACGGTGGGATTTGGGATCTCTAGAACGAGACGGACGATTTCCCCCTTGTTCGCGTTTCCTCAGTGCTGTCTCTTTTATCTCAGAGTCTTTGCTCTTTGGAGATTTAACGGGGGTTGTGTGTGTGTGTGTGTGTGTGTGTGTGTAATAGATCTTCTGGATGGTCTCAACTCTTCAGGGCCTCTACATGGAACCAATGGACCCATCTGCTTTAAAAGGCTTGCTTTAACGCATCCGAGATCTTTTAAAAAGCTCCTGGTTTCACAACTTGTTCTTTCAGTTTGTTTTTCCTTTCGTCTCTTCCTTGTTTGGAGATCAGTACTTTAGTTGGATATCATGGCTGGAAGTGTATATTTTATTTTTTTTAATTTATTGTCCCCCAATTCTGCTTCCTTAGCCGCTTTTGCCAGGGTGGACACCCAGATCACTTGGAAGTCTGATGCCCCCAACAGTTGCCTTGGGGTCATTCATGGTGGGCAGGATCTTCCAAGGGTTCCTGCAGGTTCCCATCCCAATTTTGGTGGGACAGGGTGTGATTGCAAGATGTCCTTCCCTGTCCTCCCCCTCCCCTGGTGAGCCGAGGCCCCGAAGGCCAGAAGCCAGGATGCTTCTTAGATGCCTCCTCTGTCTAGGACATCAGCCGAAAAGCTGAAAAAAAATCTGGGTTTTTCCCAAGCAAATAACAAAAATATGGAACTTTGCCTCTCTTGCCTTCTGATTTTGACCAGCCCAGGAAGGTCAAAACCAGTTAGAGAGAAAATTGATGGTGGAAATGGATTTTTTTTTTATTTTTATTTTTGGAAGGCGGCCTCTGCTTCACCCACCTCTTCCAAAGCTCTTGCGATGGGAACAGAAATCCATTCATTCCTCCAGGCAGGCCGTGAATGGGGGATTCAGCTGTAGCTGGCGGAGGCTTGGCAGAAAACGGCACTCCGGGCTTGGGGGTTGCCCACCGTCTCTTAGCCCGGCCGTCCACCCTTCCCAAACGCTGAAGCCTCAAAGCGCAAGTTTGATCGTTTATTGATTAGATTTTATCCGGCCTTTATTCCTTTACTCTCGTATTTATTCATTTTATTTATATCCGAATGATGCTTTCCTTCCCCTCGAGGACTTGCCCCCGATTGTTATTCTTTTTTTTCCCCCATCCCTAAGATCAGAGGTCCCCAAACTTGGCCACTTTAAGATTTTGTGGACTTCAACTCCCAGAATTCCCCTGCCAGCCACGCCTGCTTTTTCCCTCTCTCTCTTAATCTCCTAAAGCGGAGAGAGATTGCAGAGGAAGGGATCACGAGAGAGCTAAACTATCCTGGCTGGAGAATCCTGGGAGTTGAAGCCCACCAGTCTTTAAAGTGGCCGAGTTTGGGGACCTCTGCCTAAGCTGACAATTTTTTGTTTTACAAAACTTTCATTATACTGATATTTTAGCTGGGGAATTTGGGCCTCGTCTTTCCTGGGAAAGAACCCCCGGTTCATTTTGCATTTCTCTGGAAGTGCCTTGCAAAGAGAGGAACGCGCAGAGCCTGGGCAGACGATGGATAAAAGTGCATTGATGGGTCGGTCACGTTCCAGAGCAGAGCCCGGAAACGTCCCCCTCCTCTCGCCACCGAATCTGAGTTAGCACATTTTCCTGGAGAGACGAGGAAAAGAGGAAGGTCTCTCTCTCGCCAGCTTCGTCTCCCACGTTCGTTCGAGGCATTTTCTTCCGGCGAAGGGCGGCTTTAAATGCTACTTGATTGCGCCACTCAAGTCTAGCAAAGTTTGTTCGTTTGGGGTTTGGTTTTCCTTCTGTTTGGGGCCTTGGGGTTCTCCGGGATCTGAGCTAGGAAGTTTTAAGGTCTGGAAGCAGGAGCTCTGCCTGCCTCCAGCAGCAGCATCTCTGGAGCCCCCAGCCCCAAAGGCAGCCGGTGGAGGAGCCCCCAAAAAGAGGCCGGACTCAGCCAGGCAAGGGAAATTTTCTTTCCCCTCCCTGGTCCTCCCCCCCCCCCTCAGCCGATTCAAGGTCTGGCTTGTTCCTTTTTTTTTTTGTTTTTTTTTTGCTAGCTTCCAATGCAGCATTTACAGCCAAACTGAAATTCCCAGGAACATCTGCGTTTCCTATGGAAATATTTGCAGTTGTTTATGTCATGCAGATGTTCTGGTGAGAGGCAGGTTGAGGAGGGGGAGGAGGAGGAGGAGGAGGAAGACGCCTCCTCTTGAAGCCTGGTGGGAAGCAACTTCTTCACCCTGGGGGTCGGAGAGGACCGCTCTTCCTCTTCTCCCCCCTCCCTCCCCACCACGAATTTCGGTGACCCTGATCCGAGGATTAGAATTCCTTCCCTTTCCCCACAGCAAATGGATTGTCTTCTTCAAAACACAGGTGTCCTCCTTCTGGGCACCGTTTCCTAGCGTCCTGGAGGCCCTCAAGGCCCACCTGAGACCCTGGAGGAACCCTCCTTGCGTGGTTGACTGCCCGGTTTGCAAAGTTTGCAAGTCTCTTGTATCTTGCCTGGTTTGCAAGGGTCGCCAACCTTAGCAACTTTCAGATTTGTGGACTTCAGCTCCCAGAAGTCCCCGGCCAGCAACAACCGGTGGACTTCAGCTCCCAGAAGTCCCCAGCCAGCAACAACCGGTGGACTTCAGCTCCCAGAAGTCCCCAGCCAGCAACAACCGGTGGACTTCAGCTCCCAGAAGTCCCTAGCCAGCAACAACCGGTGGACTTCAACTCCCAGAAGTCCCCAGCCAGGAACAACCGGTGGACTTCAGCTCCCAGAAGTCCCCAGCCAGCAACAACCGGTGGACTTCAACTCCCAGAAGTCCCTAGCCAGCAACAACCGGTGGACTTCCACTCCCAGAAGTCCCTAGCCAGCAACAACCGGTGGACTTCAACTCCCAGAAGTCCCTAGCCAGCAACAACAGGTGGACTTCAACTCCCAGAAGTCCCCGGCCAGCAACAACTGGTGGACTTCAACTCCCATGATTCCCGAGCCAGCGGGCTCGGGAATTGTGGGAGCTGAAGTCCCCCAGTCTTAAAGTCACCACATAGGGAGATCCTTGCTTTAGGGCAAACCCTGGAGGACTAGCCAGCTTTGATGCCAGGTGTGATCGTGGTCTGGAGCTGCCCTCCCCCCCTGCCCCCCTCCTCTCTCTGGGGCAGCCACAAGGTCCCGCCTCTTTCTTTGAAGGCTGCCAGGAAAGCAGGCGCCGGGCGGGGCTTTTTTTTGGGGGGGGTGCTGTCGTGTCATCCGTGCGAGGCTTTTTCCTTACAGAGTTTTTGCAGGCTGCCCAAGCAAGGCAAAATGTGTCAAACGGTTTGTCATTTATTAAACCACCAGCACTTTTTAATTTTTTTTTTTCCATCCTTGGTCATTTCCGGATCGGGACGATGGGGGCAGGCGGGGGGAAGGTTGGACCCAGCTCGCCAAACCACGCGGCCTCCTCTGACGTTCGCGGCTGAAGATTGCACACACACACACACACACACACACACACACACACACACCGCTTATTTTGGAAACTTGGTTGCCCCGAGGGTGTGTGTGGGTGTGTGTGTGAAGTGGATGTTTTCTTGGTTGGCTGGCTGGTTGTTTTCCGAGGGGCACTGGAAGAAATTTTTTTTTAAAAAAAGCACGAGACAGTTGTTAATTCCTCCCCTTTTTTGGGGGGGGGGGGGGAGGTCCAGTATTACAGGCTCCCCCCCCAAAAAAAAAACCAAAACAGAACCAAACAGCTTCTCCAGGTCTTGTTTGCATGCTATTGGGGAAGAAATAAAATATTCCAGTCTCCGGAGAGGCACAAAGTGGATATTACAATTTGTTGTTGTAACACCATGAAGTTATGTAAGTTATGTAACACCATTGAAGCAGGGCAGGTACCCTTAGGCCACTGCAAGGGATGCCCCCTTCTCTTTTCCTTCCTTCCTTCCTTCCTTCCTTCCTTCCTTCCTTCCTTCCTTCCTTCCTTCCTTTCTCTTTCCTTCCTTCCTTCTTCCTTCCTCTCTCCTTCTCTCCTGCCTTCTTCCTTCCTTCCTTCTTTCTCCCTTTCCCTCTCCTTCCATCTTACTTTCTGTCTTTCTTTCTTTCCTTCCTTCCTACTTTCTTTCTTTCTCCCTCTCCTTCCATCTTTTTTTCTTCCTGTCTTTCTTTCCTTCCTTCTTTCTTTCTCCCTCTCCCTCTCCTTCCATCTTTCTTTCTGACTCTTTCTTTCTTTCCTTCTTCTCTCTTTCTTTCTTTCCTTCTTTCTTCCTCTCCTTCTCCTTACATTTTCTTTCTTTCTTTCTTTCTTTCTTTCTTTCTTTCTTTCTTTCTTTCTTTCTTTCCTTTCTTCCTTCCTTCCTTCCTTCTGTCATTGCCTCTCTAATGGGGGTTGCTCCCCCCAGACACCCCCTCCCCCCGACCTCTGCAAGTTCTCAGGCAACTTTTAGGGTTTCCTCCCCTGCAGCTAATCACGCCCAGCCTCCCCCCTCCCCCAGAAAGCACCCCCCCCCCC
>NW_020769431.1:1005242-1017503 GCF_900518735.1 Pseudonaja textilis
GGGGGGGGGGGGGGCGGCCCCGGGGCCCCCAACTGCCCCCCCCCCCCACCCCGGGAAACCGCCCCCCCCCCCCCCCCCCCCCCCCCCCCCCCCCCCAGGGAATCCTTTTGTGCTTTCTCAGCATTTCCCTTCATGCGCCACGCTCTCTCCTCTTGCACAACCATTTGGGGAAGGGAGATCGGGGAGGGGGGAGGGCGCATTTTCTCCAGATCTGGCTCGCTCCCTCGCTCTCCCGTTGTTGTTGTTGTTGTTGTTGTTGTTGTTGATGGTGATGATGATGTTGTTGTGATTTCCTGCATGGCTGATAATCTGCCTTCCTTCAGCCGGGATGTGCAGCCGAGCACCATCTGCTTCCTGTGTCCTGGGGCTGAGCCCAGCCGTGTGCTTGGTGGGAAGAAGACGCATCGGAGGAGAAGGGCGGGGGGGGGGGGGGCAGCTGACCTGGGACACCAGATTGCCCCCCCCCCACCACACACAAAAAAGAGGCAGCCTTCCCATCCCCCACCCAGCTTTCGTTTTTCAAATCTGCTTTAATCTGATGAAAAGCGGAGGTTTTATCTGCCTTCCGGCAGCCTTTGGCCCCGGCAGTCAGGTACCGTCCCAATTGTGGAATTTTTTTTATGGCTGTTATTATCCATAAAACTATTATTATCTGGTTTTTTATCTCTTGTGTTTTTATCAAGAAGTGGTGTGAATGGGCCATGTGATAAAGCAACCGATCTATAAAAACTTTCCTTTCCTTCTTTCCTTCCTTTTTAACCCTCCCTTCCTTTCCCTCCCTCCCTCCCTCCCTCCCTCCCTCCCTCCCTCCCTCCCTTCCTTCCTTCCTTTCTTTCCCTCCCTCCCTCCCTCCCTTCCTCCGTCCCTTCCTTCCTTCCTTTCCCTTCCTTCCTTCCTTCCTTCCTTCCTTCCTTCCTTTCTTTCCCTCCCTTCCTCCCTTTTCTTTGCCTTCCTTCCTTCCTTCTTTCCTTCCTTCCTTTCTTTCCCTTCCTCCCTCTCTCCCTTCCTCTGTCCCTTCCTTCCTCCCACCCTTCCTTCCTTCCTTCCTTCCTTCCTTCCTTCCTTCCTTCCTTCCTTCCTTCCTTCCTTCCCCTTCCATCCTTTCTTTCCCTCCCTCCCTCTCTCCCTCCCTTCTTTCTTTCCTTTTTCACAATGAAAGATTCTCCCTGAAGCTGTTTTTGTTTTGATAGAGAATTCAACACAACACACTGGCTATAAAAAGGGACGTTTCGCTCTTGAGCAGAATGAAAGTGTGCGGTTTTCAGTTTTCGTTCGTCTTTCCTTTTTCTGACTTCAAGAAAAACACACAATTATCACCTCCTTCCTATTCAGGCTGAGAAGCTCACTGGCCTTCGGGTTTCTCCACCTGGTTTCTGTCTTCGGGAGGCGTGTGCCATTGCGGCTGTGTTCTCGGCATGCTGGGAAGGATGGGTGTTGTAGTCCGGCACATCTGGGGGGCTACAAGGGTGGGGAAAATATTTTGCTTTCTGCATTTTTTCATCCTTGCAAAAGGAAATTTCCTTGCATTGTTCTGGAAAGAAATGTCGAAAGTTTGGAATCGCCTTCGGCATGGAATATTTAAAGGCCCCGAAATGCTCTTTTTTCAGCAAAAACAAGAAATATTTTTTTTAATATTGTTTGGATAAGTTAGTGGAGGGGAAGAGGAAGGAAGGAAGGAAGGAAGGCTCTGTGGGATGTTGGCTGTTTGAGGTGGAGGTTTCTTATCAACACTCTGGTTCTTTTTTAAACATTCAGTGGATCCTGTTATATTCAGTTACTCATTTCTGTCTTGCTAATTACTCACCCTTAAGAGGGTTGCAGCCAAAACCCCAAACGGGGAAAGTATAACAAAAAAAATGCTAACAACCTTTTGAAATTATTTGGGTTTAAAGCGCCTGTAGGTGAAATCTACCTGCTAAATTCCAGCAGGCCGTTTGATAAATCGATCAATTAGATCAGGGATCTCCAAACTGTGCAATTTTTAAGACTTGTGGACTTCAACTCCCAGAATTCCCCAGCCAGCATCCAATTCTGGGGGTTGAAGTCCACAAGTCTTAGGGGAGACCCTTGCCAGAGATACAGACATTTAAAAGAGTACAAACCAAAATGTTATTCTGGGGTGTGGTTTTTTTTGTGTGTGACCCTGTTTGGTGCACAACTGGCACGTCTGCAAATGTAGGTTAAGCATATTTCTGGGGTGAAAATGCAAAACCCTTGTGATTTTTTTAAAAAAATAATTATTTTGATCTTCAAAATACCAGTAAGGCTCCGAAGACTTGAATAGGCACTTTTGTCTGGCTGGCTGAGAGCCCTGGGGGAAAATTTTGCTGTAAAGGAAGGCCGCCGTCCTTGATCTGACCTTGTAATCTCCTTTCTGGGATTTTCACGAATTGTCCTCCAGGCTCTCTTCTGTTTCTCAGAAGGTGTGAGCCTTTTTTGTTTTTGTTTTAAAGAAGAGATTGGGCAACCATTTGTCTGAAAGGGTGTAGAGATTCCAGCTTAAGCAGTCGGTTGGACTACAAGACCTCCAAGGTCCCTTTCCAACTGTGTCATTCGGTGAGTCAAGGCCCATGGAAGGAATTTCAGAAAGGCACTGGATTTCTTTTCGGATCTTCTTCCAAAACATCAGTGACGTGGCTTAATCAGGGGTGGGTCCTGTTTGTTCATAGCACCTGAGTTTTGGTTTTGGCACCTGTCAGTGCCTGGACCTCTGAATGGGCTGAATAAAGTAATTTAAAAAAAAAAAATCTTCTAACCATAGTTAACACCAAGCAAGCTTTCTCCGTTGTGCAAATAAAATTCCCACGCTTTGCATCGATCTGGGTCGAATAAGTAGCATTAGCTCAGCTACCTACCACCTTTGCCTCGGCTTCAGAGGCTCCAGGACCAAGCAGAGAGGACTAGAAACTTGGCGTACGACTCCTAAAGTAGGAACTGGGGCCATGCTGTGGGCCTACGAGCTACCCATCGCTTGCAAAGGGCTCCTGGGCCACCCAGAGCCTCTGAAACTCACGGCATCCTTCAGATTCCTGGAGAAAGCGTGCCCATACGCTTCTTAGCGCCACTTTCGTTCTTTGCAAGCGTTTCACGAGCCTCTCTCGCTCGCTCGCTCGCTCTCGGCCCCGTTTCCACTTCTGAGGGCCTGGAGGTTCTTCTTTCTCTGAATTGCCGTTTCTTCGAATTAGTTCCTTTCCTTCCCTCCCAAGGACGCACGTGGCTGAAAGTGGTTTCTGAGGTGACACGCAGTGCAGTGCAATGCCGAGAACTCCAACTTGCCTGCTTCCTGGGCCCATTCGGGGCAAGGCTGGGTGTGCACCCTCGGTAACTCCCTAAGCGGCACTGATTTGGCAACGGGGCGGCTCTTGCGAACAAACGGAGGGCAGGGGGCTCGTTGTCGTTCCCTCGCCGGTCCCCGTCTGGCGTGCAGGAGTTTGAAAGGAAGGCACGGCTGTAGGTGCCGTCCTCGGCTTATGTCGGAGCTTGTCCAGGGGGGTGGGTTGGACGTAGGCCAGGAAAACCCAAGAGAAAATCTCCGTAGGACCACGAATCCCCCCAGGGGGATGTTGGACTTCAAATCACCCAGGATGCTTGTGGGGTTATGGTGTTGCTCCCAGAGAAAAGGCCGGCTCCGACTTTGATCGGGGGCTCAGGGGCTAAGACGCTGAGCGTGTCGATCAGAAAAGTCGGCAGTTCGAATCCCCAGCGCTGCGTCACGGAGTGAGCTCCTGTCACTCGTCCCAGCTTCTGCCAACTGAGCAGTTCGAAAGCATGTAAAAAAAATGCAAGTAGGAAAATCGGGACCTCTTTGGTGGTAAGGGAACCGCGTTTCGTGCGCCTTCGAAGGCGTTTAGTCCTGCCGGCCACGTGACCACGGAGACGTCTTCGGACAGCGTTGGCTCTTCTTCGGTTTTGTGACGGAGATGAGCAGCGCCCCCTAGAGCCGGAAACGACTAGCACGCAGGTGCAAGGAAGGGAACCTTTACCTTTGATCAGCCGCTGCTCTTTAGGGTCCTTTCCAATGCTGGTTTGTGGTGTTCTCTGTTCAGACTAGGTTTGCTGGAAACTGCCTTTCTTTGGGGAAACGAGGCACATCAGCTGATAAAAATCTCCTCTTCGCTTCTCTTGGTCCCCTGGTTCTCCTGCCGTCTTGGTTATGAACCCTGGGCCAACTTCTGAATGAAAAATTGGTGACCAGGGAGACCTGGGAGAGCTTTTCCCAGAAGTATTTCGAATTCCAGGATTCCAGACAAATCGTCCTCAATCCTCCTTGGAGGTCCCGGAAATTGAATTTGGCTTCTGGCCCGCAGAGCATCTTCCTCTCTGTCTCTTTGGTCAGCCATGGCGATTCCTCCTCAACTGTCGGCCGGGGAGATGGTCTCCGATGCTGGCCAGAGTTCTTGCAAAGGACGGCCATAATAATCTTCATGGACGAAGGCAGTACAGCTGCAGGATCCAATCTGAGTCGGTCAGCGGGATTGGGAGGTTTATTCTTCCGAGTTTTCGGACGTCTCCATTTTGTGGGGTGAGAGAGAAAGAGAGAGTAGTTCTTGGATGATGGGATCCAGCACGAGTCCAGAAGGTGAAATCTCTGGTTCCGGTAACCGGCCCAGATTGGATCCTGCACCATAATCTCCGCCACTGTTGCAGCTGTGGAAACGCCTGGCTCTCGTGACGAGCTGGAACGGTGGGTGTTGTGGTCCTGACACCCCGCCTTGCTTTAGGAGCGTAACTGGCAACTATCTCGGGTGTCCCCAACTTTGGCCCCTTTAAGACTTGTGGACTGCAACTCCCAGAATTCCTCAGCCAGCTTGGGAGTTGCAGTCCACAGTTCTGGCTGGGGAATGCTGGGAGTTGCAGTCCACAAGCCTTAAAGGGGCCAAGGTTGGAGAGCTCTGGGTTAAAGGAGGCCCGGTCCAATTCTGTTTTCCAAGAAAATGCATAGAAATTCTTGTGAGCCGGCCTGGAAAACAACCCCTCGCTGCAAATTTCCTTCGGGTCCCCAGAGTAAACTGGAGAGCATTTTTGGCTTCTCGGACATCCTGTTTCCTGTGCCGTTGACGCTCGGACGTTGGATGTGGTCTCGGTGCAGGGGTGGTGGCCTTTGGACGGTCTCTCTGAGGGTCCCTCCTTCCACTGGGGAGCAGGGGGTCTGCAAGGCTTCTGGCTGGAGGTGGGGCTGGCAGAGGGGGGTGGGGGGCGAGGGAGTCCCAGACGTTGGACCCTGGAGGAGGTTTTATTTATCAGCTTTGGCCTTTTCTCCTTCTTCTTCTTCTTCTTCTTCTTCTTCTTCTTCTTCTTCTTCTTCTTCTCTTTCTTCCTCCTTCCTCCTCCTTCCTCTCCCTCTCCTCCTCCTCCTTCTCCTCCGTCTGGTGTTTTGGGATGTTTGTGCACCCAAAGGACGCTCTGTTCTCTTTGGCAGGGCATCTGTTAAGGCTGCAGGCCGGCCTCTTTATCTCTCGCAACCAAACACGGCGGCTCTCGTCTTTTCGGGGGCTTTTTGTGGCTCGGGATTCCGTTTGGCGTCTGCAGAAGTGCCTGGTTCTTCCTTATGGGGCCCTGTGAAAATCCCCACCCTCCTTTTCTACTTGAGGGCTCCGTTCCCTATTTTTTAAGTAACACGTAAAGTGGGCAGTACACCCACTCCCAAATGTTTAGGGGCTGAGGAGGGGGGCACAATAGACCTCTGAATGAACCCAGCTCTTCACTTGCACATAGAAAAAAGTGCATAAGGAAAAGAGCACCGGGGGAAGAGCCATTTCTTCCCTGAGGCACGCGTTTTCTACTTGCAGGGATTCAAACCAAATCCAAACGTTTGGGCGGTCCCTGTATTCAGGTGCACCTTCCTGCAAGCTTTTTGCAGGGACCCTGGGAAGGCGTGTTCTTCCGGGCCTGCTTGGTTTGTCTGCTGGGCTTCCCAACCAGGATCCCTAAATATGGCCTCATCCTGTTTGGATTCCCCTTCACGATAAAAGACATTTTTCAGACCAGATTTTCCAGCAAGAAAATTTGCCAAACCTGTTGGACGCCAACAAAGAGAAACAAACCGCGAGGGAATGGAAGTTGCAAACGGGAAGAGGCATTCCTCGACTCCCACACGGACGCTGTTTCCCCCCCCCCGCCATGCATGAGCAATCTGGACCCCCCCCCATCCATTTCCCCCCCAGCTGTTCTCACAGTTGGCTCCAAACTGCAAACCGGCTGTGACTCATGGGCCCACAAACCCCAGGAGGCGGCGAAACCCAGAACGGACATTGCCTGACCCAGACGAGAGAGCAGACGTGGCTGAGACCCGGAGAGATGGGGGTGGAATGGGATATTTGGAGAGACCCCCCCCCCCCGTCCTCTTCCCCTTAAAGGAGGAACTTGGCTGCTCCCACCCGGCATGGCTGAGTGTCCCAAAAGCCGAGAATTAAAACAACCGGATCCGACGCGTTACTCATAGATTTATTTTAGCCATTTTTGGTTTGGAGCACGGTGGGTTTTCCGGTGCGAATGCAACAGTGCCAGGGGCTGGATTCCCAAAGGGGAAACCGAGGCAGGCCCGAGGGGCTGTTGGTGGGACAGGGATTTGGGGTTTGGCCTCAGGTGCCCTCTGGGCTGGATGTCCCGGGAATCTCCCGGATACGGTCAAGCGGCGTTACTGCTCCGATTCCCAGCCTGCCCCAGCTTTACCAGTTCAGCCCTCCCAGTTCTGAAGCTTGTCTTAGGCAGAGGCCACGACAGGTGAGCAAACAAGAGCAGGAGACCTGAGAAAAGAGAGCTTAGAAGCTGCTTTTATCCACCTGAGGGGCGTTTCGTCCTGGAGAACGTGGTGTTGACCGAAAGGCTCAGGAAGGAATTTGATGCCGGACGTCGTCGTTGCTCAAGAGCGATTTGTCCAGCTCTGGGCTTCCCGATGGCCCTTCGCTCTCCCTCCGCTCGCTCTCCTTTTGGGGAGCAAGACGAGGGTCTTCCCTCCTCTTCTGGTGGGGGGGGGAAGGGGAGGGAAGCAGCCAGGATTTGGCCCCTCCCTCCCTGAGGGATTTCGTGCAGACGTTGGAATCCAAAAAAAGTTCCCTGCAGTTTTGACATGAAGTTGAACTCCGAGGAAAGGCTGCTGCCTTGCCCAGACGAGGGTGTGCCAGGATGCAGCCCATGTGTGTGTGTGTGTGTGTGTGAGAGAGAGAGAGAGAGAGGGGGGGGGAGGGAGAGAGAGGGAGGGAGGGAGAAAGGGAGACAAGGAGGGTATCAATGCCCGGACAGCGTGCCAGGACTCTTCCCTGCAGAAACACACGTGCGTGCGCACACACACACACACACACACACACACACACACACAGGATGGATGGCTGTGTCTGGAAAATCCACGGCACGGCTGGATTCCTACTCCCTCGGCGTTCCCTCCTGACCCCCTCATGGCGTCCTTGGCGCTGTGCAATTCAGGGGAGTTGAAGTCCGCAACCCAGCCACCCCGAAAAAGGAACCGTGTCTCACTCTGGCTCGTCCTCCTCTTTCGGCAGAGCTCAAGGCCGAAACTGCGTTCCCCTTGCGTGGCCATCCAGGAGAGCCGGGCCTGCACTCGGCTGGAGATGCCCGACCACCTGCACACCTTTGTGGTCAAGGTGAGACGCTTCCTCCACCCCCACCCCCACCCCCCACGGGCTGCCTCTGGAGCAAGCAGGGAGGCCTGGTCTACCTCCCCAACTGGCGCTCTGGGACCTTCCTAGGTGGGCTTCTGGGATTAGAGGAGACCCCCCCTCCCCCAAGAAGTCATTCCCCCCCACCCCCCATTTTGTCTGGAGAGGGTGCATGCCTCTTCCCTCCTCCCCAAACAGGTCAACGCGTCCACCGAAGTGATATTCCAGGCTGGAGATGAGCAGCAACTGGCCGCTTGGGTGGCGGAGATTCAGCAGAGCCTCCCCAGGTGAGTCGTGCTCGGCCTCTGCCGCTTTGAAAAATGCAGGTTTGGGGGGGGGGGCAGGAGCCAAAGGTTGGGGGGCGACCTTTGGAACGGGGGGGGGAGTCTTGGAGGAAGAAACCCCATCGATTCTTTCATCTTTCGTTCAAGGGAGGCGCTTGCGGGCGCTGGGGCTTCGTTTTGTGGCTGGGAGTGGAAGTCCTGATTTCTCAACGCGGCCGAGGTTAAGAAACGGGGCTGCCGGAGGGACGGGAGGAAGCGGCTGTAGCTTGTGGGGTCCCTGGTGCTCCCTGGAGTTTTGGTCGGCACTGATAGCGTTACCCAGTTGAGTCATGAAACGTCTGCAAGAAAACCACCAAGCTCAGAGAGCATCAAGGGCCCCACAGTCCTCTTCCTCCTCCTCCTCCTCCTCTTCCTCCTCCTCCTCCTCCTCCCTCCAGCCCACAAACCCCACTCCAATCTGGCACCGACTATGTCAGCTAGGTTGGTAATGAAACATTTGCAAGAACACAACCAGACTCAGAGAGCACCAAAGACCCCATAATCCTCCTCTTCCTCCCTGCCCCTCCTCCCCTCTGCAAATCCCTCTTCCTCCTAGCACTGATGATGTTCCCTAGTTGGCCAGTGAGATGTTTGCCAGAAAGCCACCAAGGTCAGAGAGCATCCAGGGTTCACCTGGCTTAAGGACTTTGCTCGCCTGCCTTCGGCGGTTCCCCAGGGGAGCATCCACCTTTCTCCTTGACTTGGATCGCGCAGCGAGGCACCTGGGCCTCCAGAGCCCAGCAAAGGTGGATAGAAGCCACCTTTAAACCTGCTTCCGCCCCGGGGGGGGGGGGGGAGAAGCCAGGATTCTCAGCTGCTATGAAACCCGGCCCTCCTCCTCCTGTCCTCCTTGTTCCTCACCTGCCGTCTCTTTTGTCTTTCAGGCTGGAAGGAGGAGGCACCCTGGAGGGGACCCCAGACCCTCCGTCAGAGGCCGGCCCTCCCAGCCCTGCCAACAGCAGCGCCGACTGCCTGCACCCAGGTGCCTGGTGGCCACGGGGGGAGGGGACAATGGCGTGGGCGGGGTGGGAGAGGGGGCGGGGGGAGGAGGGGGCAGGAGGCTAGGAGGGGCCCAGGAAAGAGGCTTGGCTGGGTCTGAAGGCTTCCTTGGGTGAGTTTCATTCTGCTCCTTCGGGTGACGGAGGATTAAATGGGGGTGTGGGGTCTCTTTCCCCGCCAGCTGGTGGGATCTCTCTCGATTAACGGCCTGAAATCCAAAAATCTCGGGGTTCTCAGCCTCAGGAACTAGCAGCTGTGTGGACTACAACTCCCAGGATTCCCCAGCCAGCCACGCTTGGCTGGGGAATTCTGGGAATTGAAGTCCACAGAGCTTCTAGGTCCCAAGGTTAAGAGGAGGCAGCGATTGAATGCCTTCCACCTCTTGTGCCCCTACTAAAGGCCCCCCTTTCTCTCCCCCCCGCCACCCCCAGGGGCCTTGCTCTCCAGGCCCACCGAGCCGCCGGCCCAGAGAATCGACCACTACTTGTCCGCCTTCCCCTGGTTCCACGGCCCCATCTCGCGGGTCAAGGCCGCCCAGCTGGTCCAGTTGCAAGGCCTGGAAGGACACGGCGTCTTCCTCATCCGGCAGAGCGAGACGCGACGGGGGGAGTACGTGCTGACCTTCAACTTCCAAGGCAAAGCCAAGGTGAGCAGGGCGCGCTTCCCTTCCGCCCCCCCTCCGCAAGGCGGGAGCGTAGATCCACCCCAGGTGAGCCTGGAGGACTTCAACTCCCAGAATTCCCCCGCCAGCTTTGGATTCTGGGATGGGAAGTCCGCCAGGCCTAAAGTGGCCACGATTGGAGCCGATTCCGCTTAGGAGACAGGCCCAACCGTCGTTCGTTCTGAAACACATGGCAGTCCTTGACTTGCAACAGTTTGCTTAGTGACTGTTGAGTGACTGAAGGGGAAAAAAAAGGACTTGTGACCGGTTTTTCTCACTTACGACCCTTGGAGGCCGTGTGATCAGAATTTCAGGTGCTTGAATCGTTTCATATATACGACGGTTGCAGCGTCGTGCAATCCCCTTTTGCGATCTTCTGACAATGAGGAAGCCAGGTTCACTTAACGACCGGGTCACTACAGTGATGACCGCAGGGATTCGCTGAGGAACTGTGGCAAGAGAGGGGATCAAACAGGACAAAACTCACTTAGCCAACGTCTCACTTAGTGTCAGAGGGTGCTCCACTGAAAATCCAAGAAAGACCCCCTTAGACTCCCTCGTTATCTGGAAAAGAAACTTGTACTGGAAATCAAGTGGCGGCGTGAAAAGGATTCTAGATCTGAGGATTTACGCACGGAAATCACATCTACAAAGTGATGGCAACGTTCCCACCCACAACAGTTCCAACCATCCACCCAGTCGAAGATGTGCCTGATGCCATGTGGGGCGTCCCCCATGTGGGGGTGATGCCGACAGCTTTTCCCAAGTTATACGGTTTATTCTCTCTTTTTTCCCCCAAGTTTTTTATCTTTTAAATTTTATGCATCTTTTCACGTGAGCAACATGTTTCCAGGTTATAAACTTGTACATAGTCCTATTTTCATTTCCATTAATCTTATATAATATTTACTCCTATCATTATCAATTTCACTCGTCTTTAAATAAATTTGCATTTCATATTTCAGTTCATTAATTCAATATCAATATCATTTCATCCATACATAAGTTTTCAAATCTTTATTCCCTATTATTTCAATTTTCAGCTTACCACCTATTTTATTTTACATTACACCTCATTCTTATCCTTAGTTTTTTCTACGCTGATATATAATAAACAATCTAAAAAGAGTAAAAATATAGATAAAGCTGATATATTTAGGATCCACATTGTATTTCCCATTCCCCTACTTTAATCATAATAGAATATTCTCATTATATAATTCTAATACCCATTAAATAATCAACTGTATATATATATATTCAACTGGTTATATAGTTCATTCTCAAAAGCCTCCAGCACACTTCCCAGCCCCACAAAGCCCAATTGATTCTCCCTCCCCCCATTACTATGGCAGCCGAAAAGATAGCGAGAGAAAGGAAAGGAGTCTTGAAGGCTGACACTTAGCGACGCAATGCGGAGCCACTGAGACAAAGCTTTCTGGTCCTTTTTTTTTAAAAAAAAACATTTTTTATTTTATTTTACAACAAAGCCATCTTCCAACTATACAGGGTGTCAACAGGGTACATATATCCTGTGCAAATATTTTGTGTTTAATATATCTTTCTTGCTATGATTACATTCATGTTAAAAACTACTCGGCCTCATGTATCTCATCCTTGTAACCATCTTAGTGCATTTTAAAGCTTTCTAGTCCTCATGGAGGCCTAGAAAGCGAGGGAAGTAGAAAGCAGGATTGCTAGCGAGGGTGACGGGCTCCTTCCTTGGTGGGTCAGGAGGACCTCGGGAGGGGCCCAAAGGGCTGATGTCTCTTGTGGCTTCTCCGGCAGCACCTGCGGCTTTCCCTGACGGAGCGGGGCCAGTGCCGAGTCCAGCACCTCCACTTCTCTTCCATCCTCGACATGCTGCACCACTTCCAGCACTGCCCCATCCCGCTGGAGTGTGGCACGGCCTGCAACGTCCAGCTCTCCCGGCACGTGGTGGTCCTCCCCCCTCTGCAAGGTGAGCTCTTCGGCTGGGTCCCTTTGAACACCCCCGACCCCCACCCAGGCGAGGGATTCGGGGGGGGGGCTCCCCCCGCCCCCACGAAGCCCCCTGGTGCTTAAGGGAGTTCTCGGAACAGTATCAAAGTCAGGGGTCTCCAACCTTGGCCCCTTTTCTTAAAAAAATATACATTTTATTAAATTTTCACCTTTAAAAACAAATTCTATATACATTTATTTGTGACACAGGTTATTCCATTCTCCTGTACATACACACACACACATCTATCTATCTATCTATCTATCTATCTATCTATCTATCTATCTATCTATCATCTATCTATCTATCTCTATATCTATCTTTCTATATATACATACACACACACATACATATATACATACATACATATAGAATACCTTTATTGTCATTGTATTCTACAAATACAAGAAAATTTGAAAGCTACTCCAGGACAGGGCCCCTCAAACACCACATCACAATCACGCTACAGAGTATTTAAAAATTAAAATAATTAAATAAAAACCTAGTCTAAAACCTATCTAAAAATATAGTGTATGTATATATATATATATATACTATATACATATATACATATATACATACACACACACACACACACACACACACACATATATATTTGTTTTCTGAGGTTCTTGCGGGTATTTGTATGTGGATCTTTGGTTGTTCGGGTGTTCTCCCGCG
>NW_020769431.1:1027503-1049141 GCF_900518735.1 Pseudonaja textilis
GAAGTCCACCCACCTTCAAGCCACCCATGGTTGACAAACCCTGCTCTAGACCGGACCGAACCTAAATTCCAGTTTATTCCAAAGCCAAACTGCTTCGGACACCAGGGCAAAATCCTTTCAGACCGACGGCTACGATTTACAATAAAAAAATCTAGCAAGGAGAGAGAAATTTCCCGATGTAGCTGCCGGCCATCCTCCCTTTCCTGGTTTGGGGAAGAAGGAATCCCCCAAAACTGCCTGAAACGCGCAGGAGAAAATGATCTGGATTTAACTTCCTGGTCTGCTAGACACCCCTGGGGGAAAAAAAGGGGGGGGCGGCATAGGGGCCTAGGAAAGGCCTTAAGAGACCCCCAGCATCTCCAAGCCGCGCCTGCAGATATTGTTGCTTTGCAGGGGGTAGAAATATGACAGGGGCACCCCCACACACACACCCACCCACCCTGCAAAAAAACGATGCCTCAAGGAAGCAGTTTGGGGCTTAATTCTGCACCAGGAGGAGAAGTGAAAAACCGAAGGTCAGCAAAAATTTAAAAAAAAAGAGGGGGGTGGGGGAAGGGAAAGAGAAAGCCAGAAAAGGAGCTTGCAGAAGCTCTGAGTAGCTACTCCGAGGTTGGGGGGAGGGGTGTGTGTGTGTGAGAGGAGACGCCAGAAAGGCGAATTGTGCAACCGAGACCGGAGCCTAAAAAACAGGGTGGAAAGGGAAGCAGGCCAGTTCAGACGGAGTTCTGCAGGCCGGACGTGCCGAAAATGAGCTTGGAGGAAGCCCTGACCACCATTCAGGCAGGAAGATGGCCAAACCCGGTTAGATGGCGGTGGCGGCGGTGTGGAATCAAGATCTTTGGGCCTTCTTTCCCAGCATGAATGGTCCGAGGCGGGGTGGGCACAACGGTAGCCTGGCCCCTTTAAGATCTGCAGACTTCAACTCCCAGAATTCCTGAGCCAGCGTGGGATTCTGGGAGTTGAAGTCCACACGTCTTAAAGGGGCCGAGGTTGGAGACCCCACTGCTCTTGGGGTAGAACTTGCCAAAGTTCCCGACACCGATCTCCACCTAGCAGCCTCTTCCTCCCACCCGCATCCCTGCCCTCTCCGGCCTCCGTTTCTCCCCAGGGTTACCGGAAATTCTGCACAAAAACCCCTGGGGCCCAGCCGAATTCGGGGCGCCCCCCAAAGCCCAAAGGATGCTGTGGGGAAGAGAAAGGGATAGAGTAGAAACCTACTCTGCCCTACACTCTACCCCTCTCCTATTCTACACTGCTCTACTCCGTCCTACTCCTCCCCTCTCCTTTCTCCTCCCCTACTCTACCCACCCAAAGTAGCAAGACAGGCAGCAAGTAAGATTCACCAATAACAACAGAACCTTTTTCCCAGGGGACCCTGACAGTCATTTTACCTACATGTCTCTACCAAAGGTTCTTCCGACGGCTTCCTTCGCCATCTCTGGATGCGCTACAAGTTTCACCACCCCTCATCCTCCCACCCCCCCGGCCCCCCCGCGGGAAAATAAACTTCCACGTGCCAAGTGAAGGTTTGGTGCAAAGGGAGGGAAGAGCGTCCGATTTCCCCCTTTTACCGAAAATTCGTGCAATGTGTAACATCGAGGTTAGTACACAAACACAGACACACACACACAGACACAAAAAGATCCCCCAACTCACTGGCAAAGTAGAAGGAAGGGCCTGTCTCCTTGCTGTAGGGTATTTTGGGACATGCTGGATTTGAGAAATAAAAAAGGGAAATTAGCCACATGCCACAAGATTAAAAAGCGCCACTTCCGAGCTTCTGGAAAAGGTTTGAACAGTCAATTATCGTGGGTGTTGTTGGTTTTTATTTTTTTTCATGCACAAACCAATGTGCAGTTTTTAAACAAAAGTTAAAAGTTTCCAACAAGACTACGATTGTCAGTCGGAGTTCACTACAATTAAGACGTTCATCGTTAAGAGTCATTTCGCATCCGATTAAGACACAACAGGAGAAAAATTCAAACAAGATTCCAACGTATTTCGAGCCCTTTGCAACCAAGAGGATGAAACCCTGGATGGTGATCCCAGCCTTCACTTCCCCCGTGGCCCAGTGGATCAGAGTGGATCCCCGGCAGAGGGAGAAGAACCGACACATAGGAAACCACTCAAGCTGGAAGGCGAATCGGAACACAAGCCGGGCTCCTCGGAAGGAGCTCTGCTAGGAGCTGTAAAAATTCAGATTTATTATCTGAATGGGGAGCTGGAGTAAATGTCTCACAGCCAAAGGCATCGCTCCTTTTTGTAAAGTGTGGCTTTTACGGGCCCGTGGAAGCAGCCTCCGCTCTCCGCTCCAGAGAAAGGAAGGAGGATCGGCGCATTTCTTCGGCGCGTCAACGCATTTTGGGACGGAGGTCAGGGACATCCTCGCATGTTAAGCTTTGCAGAGAGGGAGGCTTGTTCGAGCAGTTGCTTCTCAAGCTTGTGCTGGCCGGGGAATTCTGGGAGTTGGGAGTCCGCCCGTCTTCAAGCGGCTAAGCTTGAAAAGCAACTGCGTTGGGAGACGCTGCTGTGCCCCCCCAAAACCTACGACAACGTTGAGATTTTAACCAGGAATTTTCTCCGTCTCCAACAAGCTAAAGAGCGCCGTCAAGACCGCCAGGAGGGCACCCCCGTCGAGATGGCAACCTCCCAGGACCCTTAAAATACCGAATCCCCAAGGAGAACCCCCACCGATGCCTTAGCTCCAGGGTTGCATCAAGCCCCCCCACAAGGGGCCCTTGTGTCCAGGAAAAGCAGGCTGACTGAACCCTAAAAAGAGGCGGGGGGGGGAGAGCTTGGAAAACCTGCCTCGTAGCAGTTTCACCCCCTGTAACAATTGGGGGGTTCAGGTGTTTTTGTTCCCCAACAGCGCAGGGTCTGTTCAAGGCCGGGTCAACAAGGCGGCTGGGTTTTCAGTGGGGGGAGTTTTAAGCCGAGACGGGCAGCCGATCAATTGGACAAATAAGAGAAATAAAGTGCTTTGCATAGAGAGGAGGAGGGCTGAACTGGGCAGAGGGGGGACCGGGGTCCTCCTCAGCAGGAGCACCCATGGCTTGGACCCTCTCCGGGGGGGGGGGGGGGGCTGCCTTGCTTGCAATGGGCCTGCGGGGGGTCACAGGCATCTTGCAAGAAAACTCAGACCAGCAGCAGCTCCCCCAAAAAACAAAACACCCCCCCCCTGCTCTCTGTAGAGAAGCCTCTAAGGGGAAGGTCTAGGAACAGCCCCGGAGCCCCCTCCCCACTCACACGACAGGAGCAACAGGAGCCCCCTAAAAAAATGCTAAAATGACAGGAACCAAAGTTTGCTAATCGGAGGCGTCCCGTTACTCATTGGTCGAAATAGGAGGGTTTCCTTAGGCAGGGAGGCGTTTATAAGGTGGGCTCCATCCCCCCCACCACCACCAGGGCTTCCTCCTGTCCTAAGAGCCGGCCTGAGGGAGTTTCCCACCCCCCACCCCCCCACTTCCCGGGAGGCACTGCTGACAGGCCACCCTGAGCACAGAGGAGCTTCTGCTCACGGTGGCTGGAGGCAAACACAGGCCTATTCATGGCTGGAGAACCGGCCCGGCGCTTCCTGTCTGGGGAGGGGCCTGCAGGCTCGGCCGCCCAGCTGAAGGCGCCGAGAGGGGCAGGGATGGTTCCGTGTGTGTGTGTGTGTGTGTGTGTGTGTGTGTGTAGGGTGGGGGGCACGAGCACCGAGGGAGACCCCCTGCCTGGTGCCAGGAGAGAACAGCAACAGCAACAGCACTTATAGACCGCTTTATAGCGCTTTACTTCCCTCTCTAAGCAGTTTACAGAGTCAGCCTCCTGACCCTCAACAATCTGGGTCTCTGAGTCGTTTGACCCACCTCGGAAGGAGGGAAGGCTGAGTCGACCTTGAGCCTGGTGGGATCTGAACTGCCAAATTGTAGAAGCCTGATTTTTGGGGGGTGGCGGGGTTACCTGTGGCTGGAGGGGGGCAGGGAGTCCTGCTCCATCAGCCCGGAGGGTCTGCAAGGCCATTTCGGCCGGGGAGGGTCTGGGGTCTGCGTGGGAGGCGGCTGGGCCGGCAAATACCCCGAATACTCCAAAGATGGACCACCAGAGAGACTGAAACGGGGCCCACACAACTGGACAGGCTTTAGAAGTGCACTTTATTCGTCAAAGCAGCATCTGTTTTAACAGCGGTTTTGTTTTCCTGAACAAACTCAGAACACAAAGTGCCGGTTCTCCTCTCCTCAGCTCCGCAAACGCCTGGTGGGTGGGTGGGTGGGTGGGTGAGGGGCATTAAAAGGGGTTTTTTTTTTTCCTTTTCTTTTCTTTGGCTTTTTGTTTAAAAAAAAAAAAAGAAGAATGCAAATCATGTCATCCTACCATACATCGCATGCGTCTGTTCGTGGGCCCCGTACTGGCTGGCGGGGGAAGAGACCAGGCCGGGCTGTGGGTGGGCTGGCGGCGCCATCATCCGAGCGTTGCCCGGAATGACGGGGCTGTAGACGTGGGGGTGCTGTGGGGGGAGAAGGAGAAGGAGGAGGGGGGGGGGGGGGGGGGGGGGAAGAAAAAGGAAAAGTAAGAGAGAGGAAAAGTGAGAGGAAAAGAAAGAGAAAGAGAGAGAGAGAAAGGCAGGAAAAGAGGAAAAGAAAGGAAAAGAAAGAGAAAGACAGAAGAAAGGCAAAGGGAAAGGAAGGAAGAGACAGAGGGAAAGAGAGAGAGATCGTGAGGGCCGGATACCCAGAGGAGGCTGCTGAGAGGGTTCTGCCCCCCCCCCATGCAGGGGCCCACCGGGCAGCCTCTGAGTAGGACCCCTGCCCCACCCGAAGCCAGACCAGCCCCTCCCCCCACAGAGGATCCAGAAGCTGCCCAACCCCCCCCCCCCCAAAAAGGGGCCCCCCCAGCGCTGAGGGGGGAGCCGCCCCGAAAAACTCTGGCGCCCGGTGGCCACGCCGCGGGGGGGGGGGGGGGGGGTGGGGGTGGAGTTGCCCCTCCACCTGGAGGTCCGGCTTCTGCAGCGGGTTGGGGGCCTTGGGGGAGGGGGGGGGGCTCAAGCCCTACCTGAGACTGGTAGTGGGGCAGGTGCTGCACCAGAGGCTGGCTGGGGAACTGCTGAGGGCTGTAGGCGACGTACTGGGCCGAGTAGGCCGGCGGCGTGGCCACCATGGGGGCCCCGGCGGCCGAGGCTGGGTGCATGAGGGCGTTCTGCGGGTGGGGCTCCTGCCGCTGCTGAGGCATGTTGGCCACTGTGGGGGCAGAGAGAAGGGCATGTCCAGGAGGGCACCGTCCTCGGCCGCCCCCCCCCCACCCTCCGTGCCTCGGCCCCCTCCCGCTGCCACCCGGCTGACCCTTCGGACCTCTGCATGCACCCCAAACACCCCCACACACACCCACGCACACGCGCAGAGTGTTCTCCTCACCTTTACCTGCTCTGTAGGTCTTGGCCTGGTTGACCGGCATCGGGGTCATGGGGATCGGGTACAAAGGCTGGAAGGGAAGGCAGACGGCCGTCAAGAGGTCAAGCCAGGCCAGGGTTTCTCACGCGTGGGCCCTTTAAGACTCGTGGACTTCAACTCCCAGAATTCCTCAGCCGGCTGGGAAAAATCCTGGGAGTTGAAGTCCACGAGTCTTAAAGGGGCCACGCTTGGAGGCCTCTCTCTCCTCTATCAAGGGCCCCTCCCTTGCCCTCTGTAAGGGGCTACCGGCTCTGGGCTGGCTCCCTCCAGGTGAGTTTCTGCCCAGGTGGGCCCAGCCCTTACCTGAACGCCCGGGCTGACAGGGACCGGGTACATCATGTTGGGGGCGAAGCAAACAGGCTGGGAGTAGACTGGCGCAGGTTGCTGGTGACCCACCATCGACGGGCTGGGCTGGGCTTGCGGACGGGGCGATGTTGGCGTGGTGGAAGGTTTGGGCTGTCAAAGAGAGGAGGGGGGCAGGACAGAGGTGACCCCTCCAGGAGCAGCTCCTGTCGGCTCCCCCCCCCCACACCCCAGGTGGACGCCGAGCTCCGAGCAGCGTCACATTTCCGTTGGTCCCTCTGGCTTCCCCAGTGACTTTGCCGGCCAAACGGTTGCAAAAGGAGGGATCACTAGGACCGCCGTAACTATGAGTCAGCTGCCAAGCGCCTGAATTTTGTTCCTTTGTCCCAAGTCACTTTTTTCAGCCCCGTTGGAACTTCGAACGGCCGCTAAATGAATTGTCGTAAGTGCAGGACTCCCTTACTTCAGCTTTTATGGAAGATGTGGACGCTGCTCCTCCACAGACCAAGTTTGGAGGATTTGGGGGACCCCCAAAGGAGGAGCTCCCTGCTTTGGAGGGGGGGGGAGGGGGGGCCCCTCTGGGCTCACCTGGGCGAAAGAGCGGGGGTTGAACTCCTTGGCGTGGGGATTCAGCGTGGACTTCCTGACTTGTCTGAGGGGACAAAAGACACAAACACAGAGGTGCACAAAAGGGCAAGGAAGACCCACCGAGGGCGTCTTTCAGGAGGCCCCAGGATGCGCGTGGGAGGGAAGGAAGGAAGGAAGGAAGGAAGGAAGGAAGGAAGGAAGGAAAGGAGAGGATGGATGGAAGGGAGAGGATGGAAGGAAAGGAATGGAGGGAAGGAAGGAAGGGGGGGAGGGAGGGAAGGAAGGGAAGGAAGAAAGAGAAGGAAGGAAGGGAAGGAAGGAAGGGAAGGGAGGAAGGGAAGGGAGGAAGGAAAGAAGGGAGGGCCTTGGCATAAAATGGCACATACAAAATAAACAGAATGAACATAGCAAAGAGAAAGGAGAAGTGAATGAAGCCTTGGAGAGCGGAGGAATCTCTGGTCCAAATGACAGGGCGCCCCCTGGTGGACAAACCAAGCACCCCCCCCAGCCTCCACCAACCTTCACAGTTGGGCAGAACAGACCCCCCTGGCCCCCAAACCGAGCCCGGCTTGGCAGGGGCCTCCGTGCCCCACCCCCACCCACCCCGGGGAGGCCCAGGCAGCCTCGCTACTCACTCGGTGGCGTCTTTCTTCTCCTCCTTGTCCTCCTTCTCCTGCTTGGCCCCGGGGCCCAAAGTCTGGACGCCCTGGGACGTCACCTCCGGCCCGGCCTTCGGCTCCGCCAGGCTGCTGCTGGCAGGCGAGGCGCTGGGGGGGCTGCTGGGGGGGTTGCTCCCGCTGGCTGAGGGGCCCCCGCTGCCGCCCGGCTCGGCCGCCGAGTCTTTAGGGGTGGGGTCCACCTTCTCCTTGGGGGCCTCCCGGCCTTTTTCACCCTCTTCGTTTTTACTCAGCAGCTGCTCCACCATTTCGGGGTTGGAGCTGGATTGTAACTGGGGTGGGGGGAGAGGGGGAAATGGGTTTATTTCCTAATCTAGGGCTTACAGAGGGAAGACCCTCCTGGGGGGGGAGGGGAGGAAAGGGGAGGGGGCTGCCGCCAGGGTCCTCACCCTGAAGTCGTTCTTGAATTTCTTCAAATCGTCGATCTGTTTTCTGTGTTCTAGAACAGCTGGAGAAACTCCTGTTGGGGGGAAAGGGGCGCGTTATTCCCCCCCCGGCTACGCCCCAATTTCATTCACGCGGCCGTGGGGGAGGGGGCAACGGCTGGTCGTTAAGGGTAGGGACCGTTTCACAAGTCCCCCCCCCCCGTTTTTTTTCTAGCTGCCTCCTAACTTGAAATGGCTGTAAGGGGAAGGACCACCTGCACTGACACCCCCCCCCAAATTATTCCCCCAATACTGAGACTTTCCCCAAACGCCGACAGGTGCGTTTCCTCTCCTCGCGCTGAAAATGCCTGCGGAGGTGCCCCTCGTCGTAGGTTGCCCCCACCCCAGCCTACCATGGGGCCCTTCTCAAGGTCCAGGATTATGGGCCTTAAACGGCAGCATCGATAAAGAGAATATTTGTGGGGTCCCTGGTGCTGAGCTGGGGGTTTTTTCTGGGGAGACGTTGCATGACCCAACTAGGCAACCTCATCAGTGCCAGTAGGGAGTGTGGGGTTTGCTACGCCCCCTTGCACTGATGCTGTTCCCTAGCTGGGTCATGAAAGGCCTGCAAGGGGACGGCCAAGCTCCGAGAGCCTCCAGCACCCCACAAGCCTCAGCGTGTTTTGCAAGAGGGCCCTCCCGTCCATCCATCCCACCCCGACCTTCAGGCCGGGCCTTACCTTTGCCTTCCGGCTTGCTAAAATGGGGAGAAGCTTCGCTGGGCTTGAGATGCTCCTTGGCTGCAGCCGGGGAGGAGCCGCCCTGCCTCTGCTCATAGAGCCTGGCGTCTTTTGCTAGGGAGGAAAACCGGGGTTCACCTCAGCTGTGCAAGCCAAACGTCCGGCTGGGTTTCCCACGGGCAGCACACTCGGACAAGGGGCAGCGAGCGAGCGGGCAGGCAGGAGAGCCAAAGGTTGCCGTGCCTGGCTCGGCCTTCTGAGCCAGGCTCAGCCCTGCGGGAGGCTGGAAAGCCAGCCGGGGGGGGGGGTCCTTTTACCTTCGGCAGATGGGGTGCTTGCCCTGTTGGTGGCAGGACTGGCGGGGGTGGGCGAAGCCACTGGCAACGGGGCGGCTGCAAATTCGGCTGGGATCGAGCCGGCTTGGGGGGAGGACAAGGCCGGGCCAGAAGGGAGCCCTCCCCCGCTGCTCTGCCTTGGAGACCGGGGTCTGTGCGCCTTGGGGGATGACCTGGTGACTAGAAAGAGAGGACAGGATAGATGGTTACGGGGCTCCCCGGCTCTTCAGAGGCAAACCTCCCACTGGGATCTAGACCAACCTTGCAACTTTAAGACTCGCGGACTTCATCTCCCAGAACCCCCCAGCCAGCAACGCTTGCTAGCTGGGGAATTTTGGGAGTTGACGAGTCTGCTGACCAGGGACTTCCTATGACACGCGTGATGCCGCAACTGGTATTTCTGGTCACGCGTGTTTGTTGACAGCCTGCGATTCAACCTGGCCCTCTTAGTGGGGCCAGCATCCCCAGCCAGCCTGCCCCAAAGGAGTCTTGGTTACAAGGTGTGTGAGAGTGTGCGCACGTTGTGTTCAGGGTCGTGTGTGCCTGGTGTACTCTGTCCCCAAAATGGACCACGGGCAAGGAGGCCGGTCTGTAAATTCAGGGACGTTTTCGACCCCGAGGTTGGGAGCAGGATCTTTCCCACCGTGAGCCAAGCTTCAACTTACCCCCCATGACCACCGAGGACCACGTCCCACCTGAAGAGCTGCCTCGGGCCGAGGAGGAAGAGGAGGACGAGGACGAGGAGGAGCTGGCTTCGCCGGGCACGTTGTGGGAGACGAATTCTAAGCCGCTGGAGATGACGCCTCTCCCCGCCGGGACTCGGTGGCCTCGCGGGTGCCGCTGTGCCTTGGGAGACATCCGGGGGGGTCCTGGAAAAAGCCACACAAGCCCCAAATTGTGAACACCAGGCAAAAGGCCCCTTGACCCTCCGCTAGAGTCCACCAACTGCCTTTCAGCCACACGGCCCTGCAGGTAATGCTTCACTTACGACCGTTCGTTTAGTGAACGTTCGAAGTTACGACACCCCTGAAAAAAGTGACTTATGACCGTTTCCCCACACTTACGACTGTCTCAGCATCCCTAAGAGCACGTGAGCAACATTTGGGTGCTTGGCTTCCAACAAGTGAATTCAACGGGGGAAGCCAGATTGGGTTACAGCCGAAGGGGGAAAAAGGAGGTAAAATCAGGCACGATGCACTCAAAGTCGCATTGCGACGGAAGTTCCAGGAGCCAAATGCGGTCGTAAGTCAAGGACTACCTACAGGGGGCTTGATCAGATTTAAGGCAAGCGTCTTCCTCCCTTGACATTCTCTGGGGCTTTGCAAAACGCATTTATGCAATGGGGTCTCTCTTCCAGAAAGTCCAGTTTCAATTGTTTCCTTCGGTGCCTTTTTTTCTTTTCTTTAAATAACTCCCTGCAACGAAGGCGATCTCTAATATATTTTTTTTTCCCCATAGGATTTCTGCATGGCCATCAGAGGCTGATCCTACCCACCAGCAGGGCAAATCGATCCCCTGATGCACCTTTTCAAAACGTAAATTTAGCTGCCTTTCGGGTCTCTGAGTCTGGCTGCCCTGGCGGAAACCTTTCTCCAAAGACACACTGCAAATCATTCAGCTCAGCCACACAGACTTTTTAGAAATCACCACTTTAAAGGGAACGCAGAGACCCCCCCCCCCCCCCCCCCCCCCCCCCCAAATTTTCCCCCCCAAAACCCCCCCCCCCCCCCCAGCCTCCCTCTTAACAAATGTATTTTATTTGATCTCAAAAGTCTTCTAGCCTGCCTTCTGGAAGAAAATTCATACTTCATCGTTAAGAGGAAACCAACTGGGTTTTCGATTTAACCCGTTTTCTCAACCTTGGCCACTTTAAGATGAGTGGACTTCCAACTCCCCAGCCATTGGTCAAGGTTGAACCGCCCATCTGAATGGACCATCCCTTCCGGTTCAAAGGCAACCTGAGCGCAGGAGACGGCCCCTGAGGGCAATGGTCCACCCAACGTTTGACCCTGTTAAGAAGGGACTGGGGAAGCCTTGAGACCTGGGAGCCGCCATCACACCAACGCAGCTCTTATGTCTACAAGGGCTTTGCTACACCGTGGATGGGGCCCCTCCTCCTCTTCCCATCTTGAGAAAAGGGACACCCCTCATTCCAGGCTCTTTAGGGCGAGAAGACCAACCAACCAACCAACCAACCAAGCAGGACGCCACGGGGTCTTCTCCTTCTCCGGCTGCCCTCTGACCCGCCACGCGTGGGGAAAAAAGGGGAAGGACCAGTAAAACACAAAGAACAGAACGACGCAAACTCATGAACAAACAAAAAAACTTTTTTGCGGCATTGGTACCTTCTGAAGACATGCGTTTAGGCAGAGTAGAGACGGGAGCTGGCGAGCCATGGTCAGAGGGGTGAGGCGGGGGCCTGGAGGGCCGCGAGGGGGGCCTGGAGGGCGGCCTTGTAGGGGTGGCTGCCCGTGGTGGAAGAGAGGTGGGAGCTGACTGGTAGCGAGGAGGGCGAGAGGAAGGAGATGGGCAAGGCGATGGCCAGGGAACACCTGACAGAACAAATGATATGAAGAAGGAAAAGCATAAAAACTAAAGCAAAATAAAAATTATGGGGGGGGGGAGAGAAACGGGGTGGGGGGGGGAGGGGGAAAGTAAAGGTGACCAAAATGATTTCTCATCAGATCGTTTTGAGACCCCTGGGGATTTCTGCACCCTCAGGCTAAACTCGGGGAAGGTTGTTTGGAGCAGGGGTCTCCGCTTTTAAGCCTGGAGGACTCCAACTCCCAGAATTCCCCAGCCAGAGTATTTCTCAGCCTTGGCTGGGGGATCCTGGGAGTTGGAAGTCCACATTATCGTTTTAAGTAGCCAAAGTTGAGGAACGCTGATTTGGAGCAGGGGGTCTCCAACCTTGGCCACTTTAAAGCTTCGGGGGGGGGGACGGGACTTCCAACTCCCAGAATTGGGGTCCCACCAATCCAACTAAGGGAAGGCACCACAGAGTCGAGATCGGCCATCTTGGCCCCGTCCTCTGGAGTCCCCTTCCTCATCTGAAGTTCTGGAGGTGATCCCACGGGGGGGGGGGGATGGACACCAAGCGCTTTGCTCCCATGGATTGGACGGTGGAGGTAGAAGCGAGCAGTAGAAGTCCCCCATTTCCCCAATTACGATGACGTTGTTGACTCAACCTCTTCCAATAATGCTCCCAACTCTAAGCACACTCCTCCTTGTCCAGCAGAAAGTCCTCTACAGCAGGGGTCTCCAACCTTGAGCCCTTGAAGCCTGGCGGACTTCGACTCCCAGAATTCTGGGAGTCTAAGTCCGCCAGGCTTCAAGGGCTCAAGGTTGGAGACCCTTGCTCTACGGGGCAGGACGGTCAAAGCCCAACTAGCATCCTCCTGAAATCTGCAGGATCTCCTCTCTTCTCCATCACCCACTAGTCCCCAAAGGCTTACTGGGGTGACCCAGGTTGTGCGAAGGGTTACAGCAAGTCCTCGGCATGGCGGGCTGAAAAACCTTCGGATGCGTCACAAATGCAAGAGAACTCCAGAGGGAAGAGTTGTTGGGTAGAGCGGGGGACTTCCTCCTCCACTTACCTGCAACGTTGCCCCGCCTACCTCCTCCTCCCTAACCCTCGATTTGAGAGCGTTCTTGGCTTCCAGAAAATGGTATGGATTCTGCAACAGGCCCCCAGGCCTCTCCCGCTGCCCTCCCCAGGACGTTAGCGCAAGGGACGGTGCCTTAATATTTCTTATAAGAGGAGAGGAAGATCCGGAACGGTCAAGCTACAGAGAAGAACTTGAAGACGGGCGGGCTTCAATTCCCAGAATTCCCCAGCCAGGGTAGCAGGCTGAGGAATTCTGGGAATTGAAGTCCACCCACCAAGAGGGAGAGGCACTGCTCTACAATCCAGTCTCTGTTCCTCTCTTCTTCACCTTTAGGATCCCTTTCAGCCAAGGGGCTCAGCTACGCCTACCGGGACCCCACGGTGGCCGCTCTTCCCAAAGGCTGGGCTGGAGGCCCCCCCGGGAATACTTGCCTCCGTTCACAATTCTCTGGTCAGGGCCTGAGTTGAGGCTGTAGTCGGACGAGTGAGAGCCGCCGGGTCTGGACATGGAAGGGCCCGATCCAGACGGGCCAGCCCTTGGCGAGTTTTGCCTTCCGGCCCCCCAAGGAAGGGCCTCTCGATTCCGCTGGCTGGGGGGGATGTACTTGTTCTCCCTGGAAGGAAGGGCCGTTTAAGACAGGCGATAGGTAGATGATAGGTAGGTAGGTAGGGAAGGAAGGAAGGAAGGAAGGAAGATGGACGGGTGGATGGACAGAAGGAAGAGAGAGGAAAAAAGAGAGGATAGATGGGTGGAAAGATGAGAATGAAGGAGAGAATGGAAGGAAGAAATGGAGGGAGGGAGGAAGGAGAGTGGATGGACAGAAGGAAGGAATAGGAAAAAGGAGAGGATAGATGGATGGAAGGATGAATGGAAGGAAGGAAGGGAGGGAGGGAGGAAGGAAGGAAGGAAGGAAGGAAGGAAGGAAGGAAGGAAGGAAGGAAGGAAGGAAGGAATTCCCCGCCATCCCACTTTTCCCATCACTCTACCTGGGGGCTGCCAGGGATCCTTCTCGCTCGGAAGCATTTCGCTGAACCGCGGTGTATTTTTCTTCTTCGGACCGGTCATCATTCTCCAAAGCGGCCCGAGCCTTGTACTGGGCGCTGGATTCGATTTCTTCTGCTAACTGGGTCGCTCTTGCTTCCCGTTTTAAATAATCTTCTGAATTATCTCTTTCCAGGGGTACCCTAAAACCAGGGGGAGAGATAAGGGGATCCATCTGTGATCCAGAGTATGCCCAAGAAAAGAAATATACATATGCATAGACGTACGCATACGCACGTGTATCTCTCTGCGTGTGTGTCGAATCCCACCAGGCTGAAGGGTTGACTCAGCCTCCCACCCCTCCAAGGTGGGTCAAATGAGGACCCCAGGATTGAACTCCTGGTTGTAAAGCACTGGAAACTGGTACGTAAGTCTTAAGGGCTGTTGCTCTTTAAGAGGGACGGGCTTCAACTTCCACCATGGGAATGCTGGGAATTGGAAGTCCGTCCCTCTTCAAACGGCTGGTCTGGGCCAAACCCTTGATTCAGCCCCGTTAAAAATGTGCAAGCGAAGGCCACGTACGTGTAGGAAGCCAAACTGCTGTCGTACGTCGACACCACCCCGTAGTTTTCTTCGTTGTAGCGAAACATGTCATTGGGATCCCATCCATTGGACTAAGAAGGCGAAAAGAAAGAGGGAGGTCCGAGTGTTAAAATGACACAGGGGTACAGAAATAATCTTTCCCGCGTTTAAAATCCCAAATCTTGCAGAGTGGGGTTTTCGGTCCTTTTTCATCCAGGGCTTCTACTGCAGAGCCAGGCGTGGGAAGACCCAGATGCCCCTCTGACTCGGATTAAATTAAATTGTTTGGGGGGGTTTTTTTTCCCCCCTTCCTGGTGGCCCAAAGGAATTCTTGTGGTTCTTTAACAGCCCGAGGGATTTAAAAAGCCCCTTTTCCAAACAGGCTCCACACCATCTCCACAAACTCTGTGCATTGTGCATTTTTGTAATTATGTACTCTTCCATTTATATAGTTTTATGTTTTAATATAATAAGCTGCCCAAAGTCACCCTCTGGTAAGATCAGTGACCAATAATTTTGATAGATATATAGGTAGGTAGGTAAATAGATGATACCAGTAGATAGATAGAGATAGATAGATAGATGGATAAAAGAAAGAAAGAAAGGGAAAGAAAGAAAGAGAAAGAAAGGGAAAGAAAGAAAGAAAGAAAGAAAGAAAGAAAGAAAGAAAGAAAGAAAGAAAGGAAGGAAGATGAGAGGAGGAGGGAAGGAAGGGAAAGAAAGAAAGAAAGAAAAAAAGAAAGAAAAGAAAGGAAGGTTGGAAGATGAGAGAAAGAGGGAAGGAAGGAACGAAAAGAAAGAAAGAAAGAAAGAAAGAAAGAAAGAAAGAAAGAGAAAGAAAAGGAAGGAAGGAAGGAAGGGGATAGAAGGGGAGACAGTCATCGGAAGCAAGGATCCGCTTAAAACTCTTTCTGAGATCAGGGGTGTAAACCCCCACCCCCCCCACCTCCGGAGCTCAAGAGATGCTTACAACATCCGTCTCTAAGGCTTCCAGGTCATCTGCAGTGGCGCCTTCTCCTCCGTCCCAAGGCTCCAGGTCCTTCTCCTTGTGCTCACCATTCACTTTCGCACTGATGGCAGAATCCGTGAAGGCATCTGAGACGGAAGGAAAACGTCATCTCCTTTTTGGGGGGTGGGTGTGTGTGTGTGTGGGGCACATTCTACCTTGTTTGCAAGTCACGGCTAAAGGCGCCCCTGTGGGTCCCACCCAGGCTGAGTCGGAAGCAAAACCCTCTTCAAATTCAGTCGAATGTAAGGAAGTCCCACCTGGAACAGAGGTTAGCACCCTGGCTGGGTCACGAGGCAAGAAGGCAACCAAGCTCAGAGAGCCACAAGGATCCTCCCACAGTCCTCCTCCTCCTCCTCTCCACAAACCCCCCTCCCTCCTCGCACTGATGATGTTGCCCAGCTGGGTAAGGAAACGTCTGCGAGAAAGCCACCAAGTTCAGAGAGCACCAAGGACCCCCCACAACCTAAAACAGAATCCTAGCTGACCAGTCCATAACTGGGACCCCTCAGGACCTGCAGAAATTACAGGGACGCGTAGTAACCTACGATGAACAAGACCTCGCATCGCTCGTCCGAGCTATGGTCACTGCCGTCCCTGCACAAGCTCAGGAACCTTTTCAGATTCGTTTTTCTTTTTCCAGAAAGAAAGGAAGTTAAGAGCCAAGGAGACGCCGCAGCTGAATAAGCGTCTCCATTTCCCAGCTGAAGGTCTGAGCCTTCCCCCCTTCGACAGATCCCGTCTCGGAATTCAACCGGTTCCCAATCAATCACGAAAAGTCAGAAGGTGCCGGAAGCATTTGAGCCGGAGACCCAAGAAATCCCGTGATTTCTTCTTGCAGGACAGCCACTCTTGACAGGGCTGGCATGCAGCTCCTTCTCCACCCCCTCAAAGATACCGGATCCTCCGGAATCCCTTTGTTATTCCAAGGAACTTCCTGTTCAACCAGTCGAAGAGAAAAAGTCTTTGTGGTTACTTAGCAGACACTCCGGCTCAACCAACTTGACTCCTCCTTAAGAAGAGACACCCAACTACTGTATTTGGGCACCGAGCGGGGAAAGTAGTGTGTTTATACAAGATAGGCCAGGCTCACCGGGCCAGAAAAGGTCTCTACAGTTTCTGCAGCACCTCAACGAGGCTTTCCATCCTTTGAAAGGGGGACGAAGCGACTTCCTTCAATGAAGGAGAGTAACTATAGAGCCCTGCACACCAGAGCAACTAGGCACAGGGGAGCTTTTTCCCCCAATGCCATCCCTCTGCTTAACAAATAATCCCCTCAACACTGTCCAAACATTTACAAAGTCTACACTACTATCACGATTAGCCTTCTCATCACTCCTTATCACCCCTCCCCTCCCGCTGTGACCGTAGGACTCTAACTTTGTCGCTTGTATCCTTACGATTTATATGGCCTGTTTCCTGGTATGATTTGATGGCTTATTATACCCAGTGACTATTATTAAGCGTTGTACTTTATGACTCTTGGTGAATGTCTCTTTTATGTATACTGAGAATATTTGCACCAAGACAGATTCCTTGTGCGTCCAACCACTCTATTCTGTTCTATATTCTATTCTATTCTATTCTATTCTATTCTATTCTATTCTATTCTATTCTATTCTATGCTTTCCTATGCTATTCTATCCTGTTCTACTCTATTCTATATTCTATTCTATACTATTCTATTCTTCTATTCTATATTCTAATCTATTTTCTATTCTAGTTCTATTCTATTCTATAATTCATTCTATTCTATTCTAATTCTATTCTAAAATTCGTTCTATTCTATTCTAATTCTATTCTATAACCTGTTCTATTCTAATTCTATTCTAATTTTATTCTAATTCTATTCTATCCTATCCTATCCTATCCCTTATTCTATTCTAATTCTAATTCTATCCTATTCTATCCTAACCTAACTCGGGACTGGAACAAGCAAGCGGGGAAAGTGACTTCTTCTCCTAGACATCATTGCAGAAGTGAGCCAAGCAAGGAGGAACCAAGAGAAGAGGAGCTCATGACCTATACTTAATTCTTGTGCCATTGCAACTGCTTTAAGTCACTCCATCAGAATAGAGCTGGAAGGGCCCTTGGAGGTCCTCTAGTCCAACCCCCTGCTTGAGCAGGAAACCCTACACCATTTGAGACAAGGGGCTGTCCAGTTCCTTCTTCAAAGCCTCCAGGGATGGAGCAGCCACAACTTCCAGAGGCAAACCCTTCCGCTGCTTCACTGTTCCGGCTGTCAGCCAATCCCTCCTTAGTTCTGGTTGTTTCTCTACTTGATTCATTTCCATCCGTTGCTTCTTGTTCTGCCTTCTGGAGCCTTCGGAGAAAAGGTTGCGCCCCCCCTCCCCCCTTTCTGTCAGCCCCTCCAATATTCCAACGCTGCTATATATCACGTCACCCCGATCCTCCTTCTCTCGAGGGTAGCCACACCCTAAGTGGATGACATTGGCTTCTGACTCTCTTTAAGAGAGAAAGGGACAACTGAAAGCAAGGGAGAAATAGCTGCTCTTTTAGAAGGGGATCCAATTTTAGAAAACATTCCAATACATTTTTATTTTTATTTTTTAAAAAAGCGCCCTCATTCCATACCTCTCTGGGCGTAGCTGGAGTCCATGTCCTTAAAGTGCACCATCACAAAATCTGAAGACTTGAACAGAATGCTCTCGATGATGTCTTCTTGTTTGGGACCCAGACTAGATTCTGCCGTTTTCTGATGAGCCGCGTCGAGCACTAAATCACACTGAAAGACACGGCCGACAGGGATCAGCGAGGCCACGCTTCCCGGGCTGGTAGCTTCGCAGAGCAAAACCGTAACAAGCAACAGCTCCTCCCCGCCCGAGAGTGACATGTCCAAACTGGTTGGCCTTCAACGGGTCAAGAATTGGACATCCCAAGCGTGCAGGATGAAGAGTAGTTGCGGCTGGACAGTTGAGGTCCAGTTCAAGACTGCGATCTCTTCTGCCTCTCCTTTAGCCACTAGATTAGGGGTCTCCAAACTTTGAGACTTGTGGACTTCAACTCCCAGAATTCCCCAGCCAGCTGGCTGGGGAATTCTGGGAATTGAAGTCCACCCATCTTCAAAGTGCCCACGGTTGAGACTGTTGTGGTTCGCCGGCAGCCTGTGCAGACAGCCGCGGAATCGGACAGTGGGGAAAGAACGGGGACCAGTCCGGGAGTCTGGGGAGGACTCGGACGAGGGTCCTGCATCCAATGCAGAGATGGGGCCAGGACCATCTGGGAGTGGAGTGCTGACTCCAGAGCCTCCGGAGCCTCGCAGCCGTGAGGAAGAGGAACAAGGGGAGCCTGTTCCCAGTGTGCATGTGCACAGAGCTGCTAGAAGGCAAGATCAGCTGAGACAAAAGGGGCGACTCTGGAGTAAGGCTGGGAGGTGATTGCCCCTCCCATAAGGGATAAAAGTCAGGCCTCGATGACAAAACCTTTGCAGGAAGCAAAGTCATTCCATCGGTTCCGAGTCATCCTTGAAGCTCTGTGTATTTTGATTTTTTCTTGTTCTTTTATAGTTAATTGGATGCTTCTGTTTTTGGCAGCCTTCCACAGAACTGAAAGGTGGGTGCTTATCTTGGGGGACTGTTTTGAGTTTAATTCTGGCTGGGAATGAAAACAATTCCCAGCATTGCAATAAAATAGGTTTTGCTTTTAAAACAAGTTTTTGATTAATTACGTTTGACGAAGCCTGGGTCAGAACAAGAGCAATTCAATTAGACAGAAGTTTAAGGTCCAGCCACTTATCTTAATTTTGTTTTATGTGTTGTCTACTTTCTCCAAGGATCGAGAGGGCTGAACATAACCCTCCAACCTTCTCCTGCTCCCTGCCGTTACATTGCTACGGGTGTCTGGCTGCCTAAAAATGTTGAGTTTCGGCAGAGCCTGGATCTTCCCAGTTCTAGCCCAACCTTACGTAACCCTGAGACCCACCAGGCACCATCATCCCCGGCCAGAAGATTTAGATCAGTTTGACTGCAAGGAGGGGAGAGGGAGGGAAAGGAAGGAAAACGTAATTTACCTTAGAGCTGTAAGTTTTAAAAACTCCTTCATATATACTTCCGTTTTTCACCTGTACTTCACATTTTGATCCCTGGGTAATAAAAGGAGGGGAAAGAGGAGAATTATGATCAGGGAGCCCCATTCAAAACTTGGGATTAACAGTTACCCACGTGGTAAGATAGGTGGCTAATTTTACAAATAAATAAGTTACAAAAATTTACAGGCAAGGTCGAAACTCTTCATCTCTCTAGAGTCTAGACCTTCTCACCTTTCTTCATTTTTTATGCCCCCCTAAAAAGCCCACCCTTAAGATGCCCCACAGACCCCGTGCAATGCAAGAGGACACCCCCCCCCAACAAACAGAATTTCCCCATGCTTTGAGTTATGAGTTTATTGTCCAACAAGGCAAAAAGAAAAACAAAGCCAAGCAAAATCCAGAGAACAGAAACCCCAGGGCAAAACAAGAATCAAAACAGCGAGGAAAAAAAGAAAACAAGAGAATAAGACATACAGTAAAATCAAGGTTTTAAAAAAGGCCTGAAGGCAAGCTGGATTCTCCATTTCCAGACCCGACATTACTCCGAGTTCCACAACAGGCTGATCTGTTCAACGATGCTTCAAAAAAAAACATACAGCTAGCCCTTGACTCATGTCCACAAGGGAGCCAAAAACCTATCCTGCTTAAGTGAGACAGTTGTTCAGTGAATTTTTCCCCATTTTACGATCTTTCTTGCCACAACCGCTGTTAGTCACCCGGTTAAGTCAGCCTGGCTTCCCCACTGATTTTGCTCTCGTCAGAAGGGGATTGCTTGACCCCAGGACATTGCAACAGTCATAAGTACATGCCAGTTGCCAAGCATTTGAATTTTGACCATGTAACCATGAGGATTCTGCAATGGTCACAGGGGTGAAAATCAGTCGTAAGTTCTTTTTTTCAGTGACTTTATAACTTTAAACAATCACTAAATGAACTGTCGCACATCAAGGACTACTTATACTCGGCCTTACTTCTTTTCCACTAAACTTCACTTCACTCCGACAAGGACACAAAACAGAAGTCAGGGGCCTGCTGGTCTTCCCCCCTTTTCCTTCTTTGCAACGGCAGACCAACGAAAAAAATAAATGACTTTTCCCCTCCGCAGGGTTATCGGGAGCCGCACTGAATTCTGCAAACTCAGAAAAACCTTTGCAAGCCTCAAAGTAAAGAAGCAGCGGATGTGGGCACGCGTAAGAGAAAAGGCACCCCCAGCACACAAAAAAGCCAATCGTTGCTAGATTACTGGAATGTAGACATTTCCATTCCCACAATGAAAAAGCCAAGCGATCCAAGCCAAGGAAAGAGGCGGCCATAACTTACGACAACGGATGTGAGTATGTGAACCATTCGCATGTTTGCGTATATGCCTTGAAAGGGAATCTGAAAGAAGAGAAAAACAGTGTGGTATACGCATCAGAGCACATCGGCACACGCCGCACAAATACACAGGGTTGGCAGCAAGCGCTACGTTGGCTGACGTGACACCAGGAGAAAAGCTTGGAAGGTTGGGGAAACTATCCGACCACATCGAGAGAAACTCCCCTCCTGCTTACTCTTAAGGTAGGCACAACTCAGGTTGGGAATGGCCAACCTTCAAGACCTTTGGACATCAACTCCCAGAATTCCACAGGTCCTGAAGGTGGCCCAGGTTGGACAACAACCCTGGTCTAAGCCACTCATGGGGGGGTCCAGAACATTGAGAAGAGGTCCTTCAGAAACTTCCCAAGGCCTTGAGCTTGGACACCTCTGCCGCCAGTCCAGGTGCACCACAGGAACACGAGAATCCAATCACCTGCCTTTGCCTTCCTAGAACCTCACCGCTACGTCAACGTGTCTACAGCCTTCTCGGGAGGCGGAGGAGGGTGGGAATGTAGGGAGCGGTTTTACTACTCAACGGAATCCCGTACGGACGTACATTCCAAGCGTCTGGTCCTCGTTCCCCCAGGCTGGGCAAAGAGGAAATGTCCCCCATGGAGCTGCTTCTGGTGGGCTTGCACAGCCGTCCTTGTCGTGTGGTCAGAGGTTCTAAACTGGGACCGTCTTCCATTTTTTTTCCCACCCCTCCCGTTGGACGTTACTCTCATGCGCCAGAGAGGAAGAAGAACGGAAAGTCCATCCTATCGTTCGCTCCTTGTGAGCAGCTGAGGGTCTCCTCTGACTGGATGTGGTCCAAGCTGCTCTGCTAAAGGGGGAGGGATGGGGGGGCTGTCCCACCCCTGCTTTACACTGAAGTTGCCTGGGGTTTGTGACATCACCGATTAATGCGCTGGGGAAACTGCTCAGTGAAGGGGCAGCCTGGCTAAAATGGGACTTTTCGCTCGCTGGGTCTTATCCCTCCTCAAAATCTGCACGAGGTTGGCACGGGTTGGTTTGGGTGACCCCAGGAGAGTAGAAAGGGGTGCACGATAGAGGGCTAGACAGTCTCTAAACCCAACTGCTTCCTGGGCACAAAGGTCAAGCCAATGTAGACTTTATGAGGTGTCTAACTACAGAGAGCCCCAACTAGGTGAGATTGGGGGGGGGGCTCGTCTACCCAGCAGAGAGAAACGCGTCTTTCTCTAACACGAGTTCCTCAGGGTATCTATCACCTACAATCTTGGACTTGCCAGCAAGTCTAGTTGCAAATTTTTAAGAACAGAAAAGGCCAAAGCCGAGGGGTGTCCAACCTGGGGAACTGTGTGGTCTTCAACTCCCAGAATTCCTGGCTGGGGAGAATTCCATGGTGGCTGAGGAATTCTGGGAAGTGAAGTCCACAGGTCTTAGAGTTGTCCAGGTAGGACACCCCTGGCCTAAACCTGGAGATTGAGAATATGAAGAAGAGACCTTCAGAAAATCCCACAATCACACTCCACAGTGTAATTATATATAACTGGGTTTCTTAAAAACAAATGTCATGGCAAAAGAACATCAAAAACCCATAGATGGCAAGTAATAATAATAATAATAATAATAATAATAATAATAATAATAATAATAATA
>NW_020769431.1:1066172-1098257 GCF_900518735.1 Pseudonaja textilis
AAGACTCGTGGACTTCAACTCCCAGAATTCCTCCTCCAGTCATGTCAGCTCAGGAATTCTGGGAGTTGAAGAGTCCACACATCTTAAACTTGCCAAGTCTGAAGACCCTTAACCTAGGATTTAATACTTGCAGTCCTTGACTTGCCACCGTTTGAAGTTACAACAAATAATGGAGAATTATGACTCAAATTTGAAATCCCACCCCGCAAATTCCTATGACTGGAACTGAAGTGCTCAGGCCCCTGGAGGTGGAGGCCCTCTGAGACTTGTAGGCCACCAAATCTCATTTTAATGTATGCCGATTAGTGTACATTCAAAGTTGACACTAAAATTAGTCTAAGCCTAGACGGGGGCTTCATTTACGGCTGTGGGCAGCGTTCCGCCATCAAGCGACTGCCTTTCACGATGGCTTTGCCAAAAGCTAGCCCTTCCTGTCTTCAGCAAAACCCTGCCCCAGCGAGCCTTTGGTGCGTTTCACAAGTGCGGCATTTGCTGAATGACTGTTGCAAAATATATATATATAATAATAATAATAAAACACCAACCCCACCCCCCCCAGGTCATGTGACTATTCTATAACTGTAATGGGCAGGTTCCCATCATAGCTGTGTGTCGAGGAGCACCTGTCTGTCCCTCCTCAGGACCTTAATTCCAGACCAAGAGGAAAACCTGCTGGTCCACAGGGGTGGGGGATGCAGGACTAGATTCACCCATCACATAGGTGCATTTCGCACCCGGGATGGCTAATTTAGGAGCACCCAGTTCAAAGTTCTGAAAGTTACCCACTTCCGTTCGACCGACTGCCTCTCCTTCAGCAAGTCGTTCAGTCTCTGTTCGAGCGAGTCGCATTTCTCAATCGTCTCTTTAAATTTGGCTTTCATGTTGTTGATCTGCAAATAATATTTGAAAAAAGGGCGTTTTATAAGGTCCAGATGGATGCTCTCTGCATGGCTCAGAATCTGACACAGGATCATCCTTCTCAGGATGTTTTCTGGGTGAGTAGTAATTGCTAGAGCGAAATGTTATCCTTTGGGTTGGGAAACGAACATCTTGTTTACTACCAATTGGGAGAATATTCCTGGAGTTCCCTTAGAAAAAGATGGACTCTGCTTTGGAAGAGGAAACTGCCCCATGAAGTGGCTTCCTTACTCCAGCACGGCTACCTCCAAGGCCCTTGAGATCCTGAGCCTTCTCCAGGGGCTTCTTGGCTGGGCTTGGGTCCCAGGAGCAAAGTGGCTGACTTACATCCACCATGCATTCAAAAATGGAAGGCGATCAGTCTGGCCCTGAAATCTGGTTCCTGCTGACCACGGGAACAAAACATTCCGAAGGAACTTACTTCTTCGGCCGTGTCCTTTTCTATTCGGACGATCTTGTTCTCCCAGTAGATGCGCTGGGACTCCAGCTGGCTGGTTAACAAGTAGGAATACTGCATTCAGAAAGAGAGAGAGAGAGAGAGAGAGAAAAAAAAAGTAGACAAGCCATCCTTATGTTCTCTAGAGCAGAGGTCTGGCCACTTTAAGACTTGTGGACTTCAACTCCCAGAGTTCCTCAAAGCTGGCTGAGGAACTCTGGGAGTTGGAAGTCCACAAGCCTTAAAGTGGCCAGGGTTGGAGATCTCTGCTCTAGAGGAGAGCTGGAATCCCATCGCAGGAGTCTCCCCAACTCCAAGTTACACTCAAGAAAGACAACCCCAGACGACGACAAACATTCCACAGGGTATCCGTTGAGTTAGCCATGAAAGTCTCCCCAAACGAACCACCTGGGAAGAGCACTGACACACACTTACTTCTAGTTGTAAGGCATCGATTTTCTCCTCCTGACACACGTCCCCCTCACATTCGTACTGAACCAGCTTGCCGTCTGTTTTGCTGGCCACCAGACGGTGGACGTAATTGTCTGGAGAAAAGACAACAGCCAACTGGTCATCCTGAATCAAGGCCCGAGTCGAAGCAGCTCAGGGGTCACCTCCAACTTGTGCCCGCCTTCAGGTGTGCGTTAAAGTGAGAAGATTCACCTGGCAGAGAACTTGGAAAGGTGAGCTGGCTCTTTGGAAAGTAAAGAACTGGTCTTTGGTGGCCCTCAACTTCTCCCCACCCAAGGAGTACAAGTTTTGCTCTCAAGAACGGAGCCCCCTCTGATCGTGGGAAGGTAGATGGACAGGGGGTCTCCCCAACTTGTTAAGGGGGTGGGGCTGGGGGGGAGGGTCTGTGGAACAGGGCTTACCCCCGGCGTAGTCCCAGACCCTGTGATTGGTCAGCTGCATGGCGTAGGTGTGCTGTGTCTCCTCAAAGTGCTTGTAGGCGTGCCGACTCACATAACGCCCGCATCCGATGTGCCCGCAGATGAGGCATATCCAAAGGTTCTGTAGAACAGGAGGAGGAAGACAACCGATGTCCAAATTCTATTTCCCAAGAAGCAACACGGCTAATTTCTGAACCGACATGGACTCACTCACTTCTTGGACTCCACATTCAAAACATTTGTTTTCTTCCACAGGTTCTGGAGTCTGGCAGTACCTGCAGACGGGGCACCTGGAGAAGGGAGAATGCCTTGAGGACTCCAAACTAGGTCGCCCGGCCGTGACCTTCTGGATCGCCTTTGCTCCCCACCCACCCCCGCTCTGATTCCCCCTTCTCCGCCCTCATGTGGGGGGGGGTGTCTTACGTGGTGTCCTCCCACCGCTGCAGACACTGACTGTGGAAGCTGTGGTTGCAGACCGTGGTCAGGATCCCGTTGACCGATTCATCCATCCTCTCCAAGCAGACGGTGCATTTGGGGAGCTCGGTCAGGTCCATGACGGGCAGGCTGGCCCCCTGTGGGAGGAGAGGACACCCTGGTGCATGGACTTCAACTCCCAGAATTCCCCAGCCAGCAGGTTGCAAAACCCTGCCTTAGCCAGTCCACCTTCCAGCTGCAGTGAACAGCAACTGGGAACCTCTACAAGCCGATCGGTTAGAATTTCCTCTGGAGCATCAGAAAAGGCTGCTGGGCCTTATCCCCATATTATCCCCACTGTGACACCCCCTCCCCCCTCGCTCCAGTGGCATCTCACACTGGAAGGCGGCTAACTGGGGAAAGATCCCGCCCCCCCCAAGAGAAAACAGAGAAGCAGCAACCGCTTACGTCTTCTGACTTGAAGACCTCTGCCCTTTCCACATAGACGAGCTGACAAACGTCTTCTTCTATGGAGTTGAACTGCCGACCGTTGCAAGCCATGTAGAAGCTGTCGGCATCGGCCTGCGCAGAAGGCAGAGGAGAACAGTCGGGAGGGAAATTGAATCGTTGTAATTGATCGGAGGTCTGTTTTAGCACTGTAGCAATAGCACTTAGGCTTATATATCGCTTCACGGTGCGTTCCAGCCCCTCTCTAAGCGGTTTACAGAGTCAGCCCCCAACTATCTGGGTCCTCGTTTTACCGACCTCAGAAGGACGGAAGGCTGAGTCAACCTTGAACCTGGTGAGATTTGAACTGCCAAATTGGAGGCAGCCGCCAGTCAGCAAAAGTAGCCTGCAGTACTGCACTCTGACCACTGCGCCACCGTGGCTCACCATTTTCCTTAACTTCTCACCCCTTTCCTCAAAATATAAATTATATAAGAAGAGGCCAGCGGCACTCGCTCACACAGCCGCTTCCCCTCTCACAGTCAGGACTTTCTAGTCCAGCTACCAATAACGGTCCCCTTTTCCCCCCCGAGTTGTAAGAGCAGCGTATATGTTTTTGGATCACAACCAGATAGAAGAGGCATGGAAGGAGCCTTCAGCCCAAAGCGGAAGTCGCTCTTTGTTCTTACCTGAGTCCGGAATTTGATGAGCACCATGTACTGGTTTGGGGTGGAATCTCGGATGATTTTCATGTGTTCGATGTCATCATAAAAAGACGCCACAAACTTCATGAGGTCGTGGCTGGTCATTGTGGCAGGGACCGTGAGAATACACAGCATGGCGCTGCGTCGCACCTCTTCCTTTAAGGAGGTCATTTTGCTGCACAAGGGAAGAATGAAGACCAGTCAGCGAGTCCGTTCTTTTTGCTTCGACTCTATAATGCAGCGTTCACCAATCTTAAGTACTTTTAAGACATCTGGACTTGCTGGCAGGGGAATTCTGGGAGCTGAAGTTCACAAGTCTTAAAAGTTGCCAACTTTGGAGACCCCTGCCTTAAAGCCTTTAACGCGAGTCCTGCTTTCTTACTTTGTCTTGTAGAGGTGCATAATGCCGTGAGCTATTTCAACCGATGGATTCCCACTGAAAAAGGAGATCTGGTCGGGGAGCTGCTTTGATGGGGAATCCAGCGTAGTCCCACTGCTTCCACTTTGGCTATCCTGATTCTTGTGGTCCTCAGTGGAGGAAGCCTCAGCTGCACCAGCTTTGTCCATCATCTCTTTCGCCTCGTCTTTTTCAGAAATCCAAAAACAGATAAGTTAGAAAACTGACACTTCCCAGCTGCAATCCATATTTATTTATTTAAGATTTTTTCTCATTAAAAGGTAAGGTGGTGCTTTGAGACAATGCGCAAAAGAATGGCAGAAAATGTCTTAGAAATGTTCTATCAGAGTAAAAATAGGCCATTAAGATTCTGAATCCAGAGAAACTGCTCAGACACCAGCTCATATTTCTGAGCGACGCTGTACCAGAAGATTAAATATTGCCAGTAACAATCCAGAGCGAAGTACTAATTTCTGATTACTGGTCTTATTGATTCCTACGCTCATGAAAAATTAATCGGCAGACTTCAAGAATCACTTGAAATGGTGCCTTGCAAAGAAGCTTGCAGAAAAGTTGCTTGCAAGTGAATCTGTTTAACAGCCTGCCCGCCCAGATGCAATTCTCTGCATTTTTGTGAACAAAGGAGCCTTAAAATTCTTGCTTAAGCAGCTAGATGCCAAGCTGGCCTCAAAAGGTAGGTTTTGCCTGGCCTTCAACAGCTGCTTATTAACCAGGGAGGATGGATGGATGGACAGACAGACATATATACAAATATACACCATGAAATATACACAACTCCAATCAAATAGTGCTTATCCACTTGTGCCAATCATTCTCTACATCGGGGGTCTTCAAACTTGACAGCTTTAAGACTTGTGGACTTCAACTCCAAGAATTCCTCCTCCAGTCAATGTTAACTCAGGAATTCTGGGAGTTGAAGTCCACAAGTCTTAAACTTGGCTACATCCTAGAGAAATGTATCACTCATCCTTCTGCTTGGGGGCACAAAACAATGTGTCGCAGGTACCTGGATCCGGCTTTATCGTCTCAATGATCACATCTGTCATCTCCCGCCGGCCGATGTGTTGGTGGATTATGGTCGCCTTCTCCACGGGCGCCTTGCCCTCCAAGGTCACTGTGGCAGCCGCCAGCGACGTCTCCTGCATCGCCTCATCAGACATCTCAGTAGCTGGAGGAGGAGCAGGAGGATCCGCCCGGCGGTTAGAATCTCCGCACAACCCAACCGCAGCCACCCCAGACCAGCTCAACCCGAACCCGGCACGTGTGCTGAGCTAGTCAGGCTAGGGGCTGTTTGTCCTCCGCCCTACAAACAGGCCCAGAGCCTCCCGTCGAGTTGCCAAACACATAAACAGGCCCACAAAAGGAGAGAAGTCAATAACGGGGGCCTGACAGATGTTGCTCTCAATCAGGGAGTCTCGAACCTGGGCCCCTTGAAGTCCTCCCGTCTTCAAGGGGCCCAGGTTCGAGACCCTCCTGCCTCTAAATTGGTGTTTTTCAAGCACGGGAGCGTTAAGGTGGGAGGACCTCAACTCCCAGAATCCCCCAGCCAGCTTGGGAGCGTTGAAGCTGGGTGGACTTCAAGCCCCAGAATCCTGGTGGGTGGGGGATTCTGGGAGTTGAAGTCCGCCCGTCTCACGCGCGGAAAAACACCGGATTTAGGCAGCAGGACCTCGACGTTTCGGCTTTCGCGGCCCGCGGCTCCCTCCCCCGCCCTCCTGGCCCCCTCTAGCCGTGTCCCCACGTCCCCTGCCCGCCGCCCCGCGGCCTCACCGGCAGCGCTGTAAGAGAAGCCGCCCGGCACGGGCGAAGACTCGGCCAGCTCCAAGCGAAGGACCACCAGGGACACACTCATAGGGGCCGCCCCCCGCGGAGGGTCCCGGGCCTGCGGGGTCCGAGTTCGGGCGGGAGGGAAACGGGAGACACGGGAGCCCCTCGGATCGCCCAGCGCTTCCGCCTCCCCGCCCTCCTGACCTTTGACACGGGCGGCCGGAGGGGCGGCGCGCAGGCGCCCTGCGGTCACGCGGGGCGAGTGGGCGGGGAGCGGCGGGCGTGGCTTATGACTCCTCCTCCTGCTGCCCGCTTCCAAACCCGGAAGGGCTCTCGTCGGTGGAAGATCTCCCCGGAGGGCGGGGGGAGTGGGTAGGAGTGGAGCCCAGGGGCGCCTTGGCTGCGGAGGATGGGTGGTGTAGTCGCCCCACAGCCTGTCTTTGGCTTTCAAGGAGGAGGGGGAGGAGGAGCCTCCCAGGGGAAAGGCTGGGGCCAATGGGAGTTGGAGTCCAGCGCATCTGTCGGGGGCTGGGAAGGTCGGCAGGTTGGAGATGCCAAGGGGGATCTGCCTCCAGGTCCCCCCTGTGTTTTGGGGTGGGGGCTGCTGGCAAGGGACCCTCCAGGAAGGGGCATCTCTGATCCCTGCTTTTCTTGGGCCCTTTTGGGGAGCCTCTGGAAATGATGCTCCTGGGGGACGGGGTTTCTCCGTCGTCACGGCCACTTAAACGATGGGTGGACATCAACTCCCGGAATTCCTGGCTGGGGAGGGGGCACTTGCCCTCCACCCACCTTCAAGAGGCCAAGGCTGAGAAACTCTGGCCCGTAAGAAGCGACGGGGCTTCCCCCACCCCCCAAAAATCTACACAATAGTCCACGTCTCTTCAAAAAATGTGCCCGGTATCATTAAGGTCATAAATGTAAATGTGTAAATGTGCCCCGATATTCTCTTTTGCACGAGTCTCTGAAGCCTTTCCCTCTCCTTTGACACGCGCAGTGCCAGAGCATGGGTTTCGGGAGAGTTTTCCAAGCCTTTTGCGGCTGCCCCGCAAGGAGAGTACCGATCCTTCTGTCTCCCCGGCACAAACCGCCAGACGTGGCCCGGTGGAGGAATTACGCATCCTGTCCCTACAGAGCGGTGATCTTTGACATGGGTGGAGTTCTCCTCCCTTCTCCATACAAGCTGGCCATGGGTAGGTGGTTTTCCCAGAGTTTATTCCGTCACCTTCTCTTCCCTCTGCTGGGTCTGTTTGAAATTTCCCGGCTTTCAGCTGTTGAATTTCTCCCACCTTCCGGAGCACCAGTTCACACCGTGATTCCCGACGCTTCCTCGGTGTCGGCTTTACTCCTGTGCTGCTTAATTGCACTATATGCTACATTATGCTTAAAATCTTTTGGGTCCCGAGAGAGGGATATGACCCCCGCACCGGACTCCCTGCCTTTGTTTAGATTGGGAAATTCGGAATTGTGTCCCCGCCGGCACCATCAAAGAGGCCTTAAGATCTGGGGGTGAGGAGAGGCCCTGGATGCGGTTCATGAGAGGGCAGCTGAAGTGGGCAGAATTTCTGCAAGAGTTCAGACAACAGTGCTCCAGAATTGTAAGCCAGTTTTCCCCGTTGGTTCCTGGGGGGATGAGGGAGGGTGGAGGAGGAGGGTCTCGAGCTGAGTGTATGTGGAAGCACCTTGGGACAGTTCCATGGATGAACAGCCTCAAGGTTAATGTCCTTTTTCCCAACAAGCTTGTTTTGTTTTTTCCATAATGCCACAAGTTAGATGAGCTCAACCAGAAAAGATCCGTCACTGCGTTGGGAATTTAAAAGAGTTTATAGCTACCACGATATCTCAGAAATTAGGCTGGTTTTTTTGTAATCAAAAAAAAAAGAGAGAGAGAAACTTTACAATTGAATTTATAAACTACATAAGACGATTGCTGTTTACTTCTTCGTTGAAAAAAGCACCCAACATTTCTCTTTCCCTCCCCAGGCAAATGCTTCTGTTCCAGCAGACTCTTTCCTTTTGGAACTAACCAGAATAGAAATGTCGGACCAGCTCCCTGCTATGACCGAGGCCGTAAAGTGCATCAGAGCCAGAGGTCTCAAGGCGGCCGTTTTGACGAACAACTTTTATCTAGAAAGTGGAGAGAGTTTTCTACCTATAGACAGAAAGCAATTTGATGTGGTACGTTCTTTGTGCTCCGCAAGAAACTCCCATTGCTTCATCACGATAGTTATAGCTTAATAATTATGCTTGCCTAAACTTGCATCGGAGCACTCGGGGCTTGTGAAGGAAAACGAATTTTATTTTTCTCTATGTAGCTCCCATAATGGAATATCTTAGAAGAAAGATTCAGTATCTTGGCTATTTGGACCCCTCAGATCTCCTTGTTCAACTGATGATTATCTAACTGCCTTTATTTAAAAAAAATAATCTTTTTTTTAAAAAAAAGATTAATTGGAAGCCTCTGGCTAGCCAGATTTCTTACTTGATTAAGCAACTGCATGAAATAGTACATTCTGTTATTGCTTGGTTAATATCTTTAAGGCCATCAATGAAACCTTGAAGGAAGAACATAACCTTAAACCCGCACGTGAAACATAAGATGCCATTTGCTCTTTCTGTTCTATTTATTTATTTATTTTTATTTATTTATTGTTCTATTTATTGTATTTTTAAATCCCTTCCCCAATCCATCCTGCCTGCCTGCCTGCCTGGTGTTGGGCTTTTGTCTCCCAGATTGTGGAATCCTGTCGGGAAGGGGTGTGCAAACCCGACCCTCGGATCTACCAGCTGTGCTTGGAGCACCTGGGTGTCCTGGCCAAGGAGTCCATCTTCCTGGATGACATCGGACAGAACCTCAAAGCTGCCAGCCAACTTGGCATTAAGACCCTGAAGGTGAAGGAAGGAGAACGCTTTTAAAACGAGTCTTCCCAGAGCTGACCTAACCTCCTTCAGTTAGCCTTTGTTTTTGAAGCGGTTCTCTAGATATAAACATCTAGCTCTACTTTTTTGTCATTTGCCCCCAGCAGAGGTAGTTGCAGATGTACGTGCTTTGTGCGTGGAAACTCTTCTTTTAAATGCAGGGTTCTTCCACGCCTATTTGCTGCTTCAGTTCCTTCGTTCCTTCCTCAGGTCGACGATGCGGACTCTGCGATTCAAGAATTAGAGACCTACCTCGCTTTCCCTTTGCGTTGCGCGGTTCCTTACGTGTCTTCTGTGAGGCCGGCCATGGAAATCCCCACAGCGCCTCTACAGAAGTATCTTGAAAACGTCTTGGGGGCCCAAGTGAAAGGTACCGGAGTTGATGTTCCCCTTTTGCGTGGGAGGCAGGGGTTGCCTTTATTGGGAATATTCAGTGGTGGCCCCGTTTGCAGCTCCTGTAAGAAAGCCGAGGAACTTGAATGGCAGAAGGGCGCAGATGGGAGCCAAACTTCCTCTCCAAACCCTCCCACTTTGCAGAGTTGCAGAGATACAACAGAGGGGACCCCGGATTCCGTGCGGGGTCTCCTGGGGCCCTCTGGCTCACGTGGCCTGTTCCTGACTGTCCTCCTTGGCTGCGACTTTGCAGGTTCTCTGGAGCTGCAGCAGTTCAGTCACGGGCAGTCCAACCCGACTTACTACGTCAGATTTGGGGACCATCAGTTGGTTCTAAGGAAGAAGCCGCCGGGGAAGCTCTTGCCCTCTGCTCATGCGGTAGAGAGAGAATACAGGTGAAAAATCCAGCAAGTATAGCGATAAAGAGGCACCCCCGTTTACCTGTGATGTGGCAATGCTAACAAGGAAAGCTCCCGGCCCTGTGGATTGCCATCTTCATTCTTGACCTTAGTTGGCAGCAAGAATATCATAAGCCAGCGCATCTGAAGGGCACCACATCTATGAATATGATTATTTCTTCTTCTTTTTCTCCTCCTCCTCCTCCTCCTCTTCCCACAGCGCCTCTTCCCACCTTAATTCTCTTCTCTTCCTCTTGGGCAGGGTTCTGAAGGCCCTCAGGGATACCGGCATCCCTGTTCCAAAAGTCCTGGCCTTATGTGAAGATTCGAGGTGAGTTCCGGGCCCAGTTCCGCATGGGATGGCGTTTGGGGGGCCTGAAAACCTCACGATGGCCTACTAACGCCCTGATATTGCTCCAGGGTCATCGGCACCCCCTTCTACCTGATGGAGTACAGCCCCGGCCGGATCTTCAAGGACCCTTCTCTTCCGGAGCTGGAGCCTCACCAGCGGACGGAGGTTTATAGTGCCATGAACAGCGTCCTCTGTCAAATCCACAGTGTGGACATCCAAACTGTTGGCCTGGAGGATTATGGGAAACACGGTAGGCAAAGCCCCTCTCCGCCGCTTCCTTGCAGGAACTCTCGTATTTGGGGTTCTGTTAAAACAAAATTGGATCCTCTGATGGAGGATTGTACCCGTTTAAAATGGATTTTTGTAGGGTAGAGGATAAACGGAGATATTAACATTGTAGGCAATTACGTCCAGCGGCAAATCCAGACGTGGAGCAAGCAATATCGAGCCACGGAGACCCGCACAATCCCAGCCATGGAGAGGCTCCTCAAATGGTTCCCATCCCACCTTCCAGCCAGCGAGCAGCTCTCGATTGTTCATGGAGATTTCAGGTACGGCGGCTCACCTGTTGTGTTTCTACTGGTTTTACAGAAGCCTTTTTTAGAAGCAGGAAAGTAGGAACGTGCGTGTTTGTGTGTGTGTGTCTTTTAAAACAAGGAAATGGAGACTTGGGACCAATTCTTCGTGTGCTGCAGGCCCCGAAGTAGCACTTCAGAATGCATCCCGTTCAGCCTAGGAAACGGACCTGCCTCTGGTTCTCAGCTGACGCAGGACCTTTAATTTTTCTCTGCAGAATGGGCACCAATTGGAAAACTGGGAGGCGGGGAGGAAGAAGTGTCCTCACTCTCGCCCCTCAAAAAACAATTGGCTTTGCGGTTCATTAAAATTAGGGAGAACCTGGACCTCAGCCCCCAGCAGCCCCCAGAAAAACCCAAACCAGAAGAAAAGACTTAATTTAGTTTTCTATTTAAAAAAAAGAGGAAGGAAACTTTCTCCTAAGCCTGATGCGTTTTGGGACCCCTCCCCAACTCGTGGGATGCTTTGTCATCAGAAAATAATCCGCCTTGCTTTGCAGCAAATCTTCTCCGTTCTGCTGGGTTGGAGTCGCAGTTCCGGCGTGGGCAGAGATGCCCTTGTGACCGACTGGGCTTTTCGGCAGTGGCTGTTTTCCCCCTTGTAGGCTGGACAATCTTATCTTCCACCCCGAGAAACTGGAAGTTGTTGCTGTCCTTGACTGGGAGCTCTCCACCTTGGGGGACCCGCTCTGCGACGTGGCCTATAACTGCCTGCCGTATTTCATGCCTTCGGATTGCAGCATCATAAAAGGTGCCCGCATATTGCCAAGCATCGGGGGTAAACAGAGGCGTCCCCACTAAACGGCGGAGTACCAGAGTTGGAAAGGGCCTTGGAGGTCTTTGTGGCGGTCCGGTCTCTGGAGCAGAGAGGGAAGGGCCTCTCCGGGGGACCACGAGGGCCTTTATCACCTGAGTTGATGGGATGCTGGAGGCTCTCCTGCAAGAGTTGGCCTGTAAGACCCAGACTGGCAGCTCGGCCAGGTGGGAAGAGGAGGGTTTCCTGCCGCAGGTATTTAACAGAGGTTCAGCTTCTCCTCTATTCCTTCATGGAAGAGGAGGAGGAGGAAGGTAGCACGACCGCGATCCCAGCCTGGCGCTTGGCCCAGGCCTAACCCGGCTTGCCTCTTTGCAGGCTTGAGCGACTGTGACCTCAACCAGCTGGCCATTCCCAGGGCAGAGGCCTACCTGCAGATGTACTGCCGTCACCGAGACATCCCTCCGGTCGACAACTGGCACTTCTACATGGCCTTTTCCTTTTTCAGAGTGGCTGCCATCCTACAGGGGGTCTACAAGCGCTTCCTCGCAGGTGACTCGGTTCTGTGGGTGGACGGGAAAAGCGCTGGGAACTGCCCACCCTGCAGGACGGGGAGGGGGCGACCCCCAAAGGTACTGAGCCATCTGTGCTTGTCCCCCACCCAGGCCAGGCCAGTTCAGCAACAGCCGAAAGCGCTGGGAAGCTTGCGGAGTTCATGGCGGGCCTTGCCTGGGATTTTGCCACGAAGGAAGGCTTCCGGATCTTCAGGGAGCTGCCCAGTCCTGGAGCACCCATCAGGACATTCGGGACGTGGGCTGGCCCAAGGCTGCTCCCAACGAGAGGCTACGCCACGCGGAGCCCTGCATCCGAGCCCCAGCTGGTCCTCTCTCCCGAGGGCCTGCCCAGCCGCGTCCTGGAGCTGCACCACAAGCTGAAGAGATTTATGGATTCCCACATTTACCCGTCTGAGCAGCTCCTGCGAGACCACCAGTCTTCCCCGAGTAGGTGGACTCCCCATTCTCTGGTAGAAGAACTGAAGGCAAGTTCCTGGTCCTTGAGAAACCTGGCCAGCTTCGTGGTTGGTGGCCACGGGGACACGGCTTTATCAAGGGACGAGTGGCGCTTTGCAAAGCGATTAAATGGCGGGTTGGCCTCCTGCCCCAAGAAGCTTGCAGGCTCAAGTTTCGCCACTCACAGGAGGAGGAATAAGAGGGGATTAGAGCAAAGGGCAGCGGATCTCAGAGGATCTGATTTTGGTTGGAAGGGTGAAGGCAAGGAGCTAAGGAAGAGATTCTCAACCGCGGCGGCCTTAAGATGCGTGGGCGTCAACTCCCCGAATTCCCCCGTGCTCCTCATCTTTCTCTCTCCTCTCTTTCTTCTTGTCCTGCAGGAGAAGGCAAAATCCGAGGGGCTCTGGAACCTTTTCTTGCCCTTGGAGAGTGACCCCGAGGCGAAATACGGAGCAGGCTTGACCAACGTGGAATTTGCCCACTTAAGTGAACTGATGGGGACTTCAGTCTATGCGCCCGAGGTACCCGGGAGAAAGCCCCCACGGGGGCACGCTTGGGCAGAAGGCCGAGGCCGCGACCTCGGTGTGCCTCCTCTGTCCCAGAAGGGCCATTCATCCCTCCAGACCCCAAAGAGCCACAGATCAGACCCCAAAGCCCTGCCAACCTTGTTTGGCCTGCTTGATTGCCTTCCCTTCTGAAAACGGTTAAGGGCCGTCTCCGCTCCCACCGAAGAATTATGTAGCCCATCGTTTCCAGATCCAAGGAATGCGGTGCTCTTTGACTAACCCCCTCAGCTAATCACGGTTGCCTTCTCCAGGTCTTCAACTGCTCTGCTCCAGACACCGGCAACATGGAAGTGTTGGTACGCTACGGCACAGAAGCCCAGAAGGAGCGCTGGCTGGTGCCTTTGCTGGAAGGCAGGATCCGTTCCTGCTTTGCGATGACCGAACCCCAGGTCGGTGCCCACCTCCGTCCCACACGTCTTGGGGTTTTCTGGGACCCACGGAGGAAGCTCCGGACCGGTCAGGGGTGGGATTCAATTTCTTTAACAACTGGTTCTGTGGGCGTGGCTTAGTTGGTGGGTGTGGTTTGGTGGTCATGTGACTGGATGGGCGTGGCCAACTCAACATCACTCCCGTCGAGGCTCGCATCTCCTCGCCTGGCCTCTCATGACTGTGGGGATGCTGCAACAGTCGTAAGTGTGAAAAATGGTCATAAGTCACTTTTTTCAGTGCCATTGTAACTTTGAATGGTCCCTCCACACAAGCAAAGTACCAGCAAAGGAGGGGGGAAAAAAACTCCAGAGATGTTCCAGGAAATCTAGTCCTGCCAAGAATGTAATAAGGGTTAATGGAGAGGCCGTTTCTGTAAGCAACACCAGAATGTTTCCTTCCTGCCTTCCTTACAGGATTAGTCCACTAATTTCTTCTAACAACCGGTTCTCCCAACTGCTTAGAATGTTAACAACCGGTTCTAGCGAATAGGTGTGAACTGGTAGAATCCCACCCCTGGGTCTGGTCCAGAACAGAGATGCAGGGGTGCTGATCTAGTTGCCCCTGCAAGGAAGTGTGTCTTCCCTTAGGTCGCTTCCTCTGATGCCACCAACATTGAGGCTTCTATTACCAGAGAACAAGACACTTACGTTCTTAATGGGCACAAGTGGTGGATTTCAGGTAGGCTTGGATGTCCCCCCGGGTTTCAATGCACTTCCCCAAGTTTCCGTGCTACAAAGGGAAAACTAAATTAAAAAAAACAACAGTTGTGCTGTGGGAGGAGAGCTTCCTCGTGCCTTTGGTGGACAATCATAGGGGTTGTCCTAAAGCCAAAGCGGGCATCTGCCCTGGAGATCAAAGTTTGGGGCCAATTTGATCCTGGTCCAAACCAACGGCCTGGTTCCGTCGCCAGTAAGCTCTCCCTGTTCAACAGGGGAGACGAAAGGACCGGCGGATTCAGGGGCGTCTTTTCTCAACGTAGAAAGCCTCTCGTTCATTCCGGCAGGTTCCCTGGACCCTCGTTGCCAGCTCTGCCTCTTTATGGGCAAGTCCAACCCTGAAGCCCAGAGACACCAGCAACAGTCGATGCTGCTGGTCCCCATGGACACCCCTGGCATCACCGTCACCCGGCCGCTCAGCGTTTTCGGCTTGGAAGACGCCCCAGGTGAGGTCGAGCCTCTTAGCTGCTCAGTGGTTTGGTGGGAGGGGTATCGGCCTTTAACACACCTTCGGGTCCCATTCAGACAAAGCCTCGCCTCTTTCCCCTTCCAGCTGGCCACGGGCAGATGACCTTTGAGAACGTCCGCGTTCCCCAAGAGAATCTCCTGCTCGGCCCTGGCCGTGGGTTCGAAATTGCCCAGGGCCGGCTGGGCCCTGGAAGGATCCACCACTGCATGAGGCTGATCGGCCTGGCGGAAAGAGCGCTAGCCCTCATGAAGGAGCGGGTGAGCAGCTCCACAAAGGCCGCTTGGCCTCCCTGTTTCCTCTCGCCCTGGGCAAGCTCTGGTTCTGTGGGTCCTTGGGAAGCGGGTAGAAAGACCGTGTGGGTCACTTATTTGGGGCAACCCCTTCCTCCCTGGTGCCTTGGTTGGCAGGTGAGCACCCGCGTGGCCTTTGGGAAGCTGCTAGCGGAACAGGGCACCATTAGGGCGGACCTGGCCGAGTCCCGCCTGGAGATCGAGCAGGCCCGGCTCCTTGTCCTCAAGGCAGCCCATCTCATGGACACCGTGGGAAACAAGGTAATATATGTGTGTGTGGTGGGGGGGATGAGAATCCCAGAGACGGGAACGCCACGAACCCCAAAGTCTCCTTTTGGCTGCAGGGCGGCCACAGAGGGCGCCCCCTACTTTCTGCCATGCACTGGGAAGTGGGGGGGGCTTCTTGCGAGGGGCCCAGCGGTCAGTTTCCCCACTTTCTGCTGGTCTGCGTGGAAAAGCCTCCCGAAGGGGGTTGTTGCCCCACTGGCTTCTGTCTCCACCTGTCTAGGAAGCTGCTCTGGAGATCGCCTTGATCAAAGTCGTGGCTCCGAGGGTGGCGCTGCGGGTCGTTGACCGGGCTATCCAGGTGAGATCCAGGGCGGCTTTTCTGACACTTGAGCCTAACTCCTCCTTCAATTTAAGGCTGAGAATTCCTCAGCCAGCCGTGGGCTGTTCTGGGTGTTGAAGTCCACATGTCTTAAAGTCACCAAGGTTGGACCACCCCGCTTTAGAGGGCAACCGTGCTGGCTGGGGAATTCTGGGAGGTGAAGTCCACGTCTTCAACTTATCAAGGTTGGATCACTCAGGATCGGGATTCCCTCTTGCGGGGTTTCATCCGCCTTGCAAACCTTTAAAACTTCCCCTTGGCTTCCTACCTTTCTTCCCCGCAGGCCTTTGGCGCAGCCGGCCTCGGCAGCGATCTGCCCCTGGCCCAGGCCTTTGCTTGGGCACGAGTCCTGCGCTTGGCCGATGGCCCCGATGAAGTCCACAAGGCAGCCATCGCGAAAATGGAACTGAAACGCCGGCTGGGCCTCGGTGGAGTCTGAGCGGACGCGCAGGCCACGTTTTGAAGGAGCAGAGGCCACGTTTTCCAGCAAGGCTCAGCGGCGTCTAGAGTTGATTTGCGGAAATACTGGAATACTGGAGCATGGAAGAACTGTGCAGCTGGCCTCTTCTTGATTTTGCTGGCTGATGTTCCGGATTTTGAACACTTTGTGCTTTGTGGATCTCGGGAACTCAGTTCCTCTTTGCTTTTCTTTGGGAAGCGGGAAGGAGAGAGAAGATGGGGACAATCTGCCAAAGGTTTCTTGCAAAGAGGTGTCTGTTAGTCCCTTCAGGGAAGGACTGCGGTTTGGGGGTTATGTAATCTTTTTGATCATGCAGCTGGTGAGGAATCATGGGTGGGGAAACACTGTGAAAGATGCTACAGAATGCAGGGTTAGAAAAGCCACCAATAAATGAACTACTTGCTGTTTTTCAGGTGACAAATCCTCAAGTTTGGTTTGTTTTATCCAGAAACTGATAAAACGGGTAAAGGGAGAGGCAGGCCCGATTGGCGGACGATTGTTCTTGTCCTTGAAGGTCCCTTGGAGACTTGTGCCGTTGGCTTTCTGCAGGAGAAGGCTTCCCACTGGGGCAAAACCCTCTAATTCAAGCCCTGGGTTCAAAAGCCAAACCCTCCCAAGAATCTGAAATGAAAGGAAGTCAACTTCTTTTACTTTGGAGGGGTGGGGGGGGACACGCCAGATTTTGGGGTTCCTCCTCTGCGGGTTTATTCAGATTTCATCCAAGGAAACTTTAGGGGAAGAAGAACACTCTCGATTGGGGGGGTTCCTTTGTCAAGCCAAGAAGCCCCAGAGAACCAGGAATGCCACCAAGGGCCGGAGGGGAAGGGGCTGAAGCCCCCCACCTCCCCTTTCCACTCCTGGAAAGCTTGCGCTCTGCCTGGCCTGGAAGGGGATCCCAGAAGGCAGCAGCTCTGCCCGGGAGCATTGCGGGGCGGGGTGGGGGGTGGAATTCCCGGGCAAGCGCCCCTTCCCAGCGTAACGTGTGAACGGGGCAGGAGGGCAATGCGGGGCGGCCGGGCTCGGCGAGAGGCTCTGCGCCCGCCTGGCTCGGCTGCCATTGGCTGTCGGGAGGCGGACGGCCGCCCCCGGGCCCCTCCCCGGCCGAGAAAGCGGGTGTAAAGGCCGCGGCGGAGGCGCTCCCTCCTTCCCTCCCTCCGCCCGAGAAAATGCTGCGCCTGGCCCTGCGGAGCTCGGTCCGGCTGCGCCTGGGGGCGCCGCTCCGCCTGGCCTGCCAGCCCCTCTCCAGCGCCGCCGTGCCCGCGCCCAACCCGCAGCCCGAGATCGCCTTCAACAAGGTGAGGGGCCGCCGGGGACCCGGGCCTTTCCGCAGGGGGACCCGCGCGCCACGGGCCGGGCCAGAGAAGCTCCCCGGGGCTCGGAGGGCAGGAGTGGGCGTGGGGGCCCGGGAGAGGGCGGCCATTCCGGCACGCCCCCGCCTCGCTCCGAGAATGTGGGCCGGGGGCGGCTTTGAGGGTCCACCGGCCTCGCCCCCACCCCCCACCTCGAAAAAGCGAAGGAGGCAGCGCTTGGGAGCCCGGCTGGTGGGCGGGGGGCTCCTTCGTCCTGGGGGCCCCCGGCGGGCGGTGGCTTTGAGCCGAAGCTCCCTGATCCTGCAGAGGCCGGATCGCCCCCCCCCCCCCCCCCCCCCCCCCTGGGCACAGTTGGGCACCCCCCCCCCGGCCCGCGACTAAATCGCGCATGCAGAACCGATGCAGACATTTCAAACGTGCGTCTGGGACCAGGGTGGCGCCCCGCATTAGCCTGTTGCAAAACAGGCGCTGGACAAGCCGCAGTCAGGCCCTCTCTGGCCTGGGCAACGGCTTGTGGCCACCCAGTGACATTTGAATTGGCTCTGTCTAAATCGTTGGGACACAATCGTTGGTGCCTCGGCTCTCCTCTTCGTGTGGCCGCCTTCAGTTCACTCTTGCCATTAGTCATAACAGAAGCATTGGGTCTCTCCGTGGCCAGATTAATTTCCCCAAAATTTGCCCAGGGAAGGACTGGAAGTGAGTCAAGAGTAGGGTATCTCACCTCGGAATTAGGATTTAGGTTCGCTAGGAAAAAATATTCCTCAAGTTTTTAAATTACTGCAAGCAACGGACAATTGTTAGAGCTTGGTGGAGATCATGAATTCACAGGTGTGTGGAGGTTTTGCATATTAGTCTTGTATTTACTGATTGTGAAAGCAAAGCATTTCCCATTGATTGTTTATTGCCCATTGTTCCAAAACAATCACCGAAAATAAGGGATGAAGGTTCCTCTCAAAGCCTGAATTTGTTCTTCTGACTTGCAGATTTTCATCAACAACGAATGGCACGATGCAGTCAGTAAGAAAACCTTCCCCACCGTCAACCCCTCCACGGGGGAGGTCATCTGCCAGGTGGCAGAGGGCGACAAGGTACATATATCGGGATAACACACGCCCCACTTCATCCGTAAGAGAACTCGGTGCCACCTGCAGATCTGATTTTGGAAAACTTAAGTAGGTGGTTAAATTGCTTCCTCCCCTGGTTCAAAATTTGTGGCTATCCTGACAGGCGTCCCCTATCAAAAGCCTGCAGTGAGACCCTCCAGGGAATAAGTTTCCAAATCGTTTTGAGTTCTCTCCAAGAAGGCGCTCTACTCTTTAAGCATCCAGGCCGTAGCTGAGGGTGTGTTGCAACGCCAAAGGTGCCTGGGCTGGCTCTTGCCAAAGACTGTAAAGCAATCCATCCTGAGGTTGCTTTAGGCAGCTTGCCCAAAGCATTGTAAACGTTCCTGAATCTATCCAAGGATCAGCCTTTACATGGCTGCAGCTTGGCAGCCAGACTGGCCTGTGTTCACTGTTTCGTAAGCTACGATAGGGGAAGTTGAGGCAGCAATAAGGTCAATCGCCAGCAGGAATGACACAGCAGAAATCGCCCAGAATATCAGAAGCAATTCGCTGAAGGAGGCTTGGAGAGCGGGTGAGGAACAACTCCTTAGTGGAGATTAGAAATAGGGAACGGTGGAAAGTGCCGCCTTTACTGTGTAGAAAATAATTAACCAGGTTGATATTTAAGCGTCTGTACTCCATCGGACAGCTGCAGTACTGGCAATATAGAGTAGCACTGCAAATGCAGACAAGCAATCGTGAAAACGTGGCCCAGATTAAAGCACCTCTTCCGTTTGGTGATCAGAGGGTTTGGGGCAGCCTTTGTTCGATGAAACCCGGCGTTGTTGGCTGGGGAATTCTGGGAGATGAAGCCCACGAGTCTTAAAAGTTGTCAGGGTTGGAGACCCCTGGATTAGCCAGTTCTGGGTTTGGTCTGCAGCTTTGGTGTCTTTTTTGACCCTCTGACCGGCTAACAATGCACAGGTCCTCACGGCCATTTTTCTCGCAACATCACGAAGGACTCTCTGCTCATGATAGCCTCCCTCGGTTCCTTTCCAGGCCGATGTGGACAAGGCTGTGAAGGCAGCCAGAGATGCCTTCAAGTTTGGGTCTCCTTGGAGAAGGATGGATGCCTCCCAAAGGGGCAAATTACTGAACCGACTGGCTGACCTGATTGAAAGAGACCGGACCTATTTGGCAGTATGTATGGGGCGGCTGGGGAGAGGAGTTGCTCTGTGCAGGCTCTGCTGTCTTCTCAGAATCTCCCTTCAGAACTTGGGTTTATCAATGCTGGCTTAATGTTTCTTCCTAGGCTCTGGAAACATTGGACAATGGCAAGCCATACGCAATCTCCTACCTGGTAGACTTAGATATGGTTATCAAGAAACTCCGGTAAGAATTAACAAATAGATTCTCAACTGTTGCCAAGTGCAAGTTAGCACTTGCAGATTTTCAGGGAAAGTCATGTTAGTGAAATATAAACATTCTGCTCTTATTTTCTGGCAGTTAATAATAATACAAGATATTTTTTTTTTACACTCAAGTAAAGCTGAAATAAAACTGGAATCTTTCTTTCCTCTAGAACTGGCAACGGGAAACAAATCACATGATTTGTTCAGCCAAGTGCAGAAATCCTTCCTCCTACTTGAAAAAGAGTATCTGAAAGGATTAAAGTTAAATTTGAAGGATTTCCTGAGCTTTTGGTAAAGGGCAACTGTTCCCTTCCCAGTTTTAAAGCTGAGCATAAGGAAACAAACATTAAGCAGGGATCGGATAGACTGTATCTATACAGTATTAAATAATATTTATATATGGAAATGTTGCAACACTTTTAGGATATTTGCTTGCATAATAACCACTTTGCAATGACCCTTCTGCCCCACTGCTCTTTTACATATTTAGGTTCTCCACCTGTGAATTATAACCGAAATAGGTTGGATGATGAGTTATTAAATGTATAAACTTCAGTGGCAAATCAAACAAAATCACAACTGGCCTGTATCCTTGCTTCCAATCCTGTTTCAGGAGTGAATTTTCATCAACAATTTCTGCAAATTTGTGTTGGGGCTTTTGTGGTTCCAGGAATACCTGTAATATTTTGATGGCTTTGCTCCAGGTACTATGCAGGTTGGGCTGACAAACTGCATGGGAAAACCATCCCTCTGGACGGAGACTTCTTCACTTATACAAGACATGAGCCTGTGGGCGTTTGTGGACAGATCATTCCGGTAAGTCAAGCTACCCACAGCGGATCAAAAGTCCTCTCTCTTCTATGAGGGTCGAAATGGGGAGCTTTTAATGTGATCATTGGACGGAATAGAAGTAAAGATGACGTGTGGTTAGTACTGTCCTCTTCTCTGACCTATGCAAGTCTTATTTAAGTAACCCAGATTTTTAAAAGGATCCTGAGCTGATGTTTGTTTTCCTAATAGCTCTCCCAAATACGTTGGCTTCCATTTCCGTTGCTCAATGCTGTTATCTGATCTCCCGTTGACCTTTGCGTTCCCTTTGGGATTATGGTCTGACAAATCTTCTGATTGTTGGGGAGGGAAGAGAAGGGAAGCCCAGTTCTGCGAGAAATGAATTCTGCAATCCAACACAATGTTATCAATGGATGTAGCTGACCTTAAGATTTTTGAGTATCTACACATTTCTTTTTCTTGTAGTGGAATTTCCCGTTGCTGATGCAGGCATGGAAGCTTGGTCCCGCTCTGGCCACAGGGAACGTGGTGGTGATGAAGCTGGCTGAACAAACTCCCTTGACTGGCTTGTACGTGGCCAACCTGATCCAAGAGGTGAGAGAGGGGCTCCTGCGCTCATCTGCTTCCCTCGCTTGGATTGTGGGGGACAGATTTCTGTCATTGATGCCACCGTGTTTTGTATTTGGTCAGATGACCTAGCAATAAATCTTGATCTGTCCACTCAGGAAATGAGGTTCTCTGGTGTCTTCACAGGCTGGATTCCCACCAGGCGTGGTGAACATTATTCCTGGTTATGGACCTACAGCTGGGGCTGCTATATCTTCTCACATGGAAGTGGATAAAGTTGCATTCACTGGTTCCACCTCGGTGAGGAACTAAATAGTTATGGCCTCTTGTTCTCTTTCAGTCTTTGATGTGATAAATCAGATTAGTAAGATTTTGCAGTGATTCTCAGAGTGGGGTTTTGGTTGCCCAGAACGAGGAGTCATTCATGGCCTCAAGGAATCTTGGATCTACCTTGATCCAATAGAGGGACTTTTGGCTTATGTCTTTCGCTACTTCTTGGGATTTTAGGAATTGCCCCCAGGAATAAAATCATACTCACTGCAGGTATCAGGAATGATCTTTATTCCCTTAACCAGCCATTAGATGTCAACTTAAAAAGGGTAGAGTGATGTCTTGTTGCATTGGGAAAGACAAAACAAAGCCACTTCCCTTGCTGGTCTTTTCCTCAAGTATAGCTCGTTCTACTGACCGATAGAAACGTCTTGATTCTTAAACTGTACAGGTTGGGCACCTGATCCAGAAGGCTGCAGCAGACAGCAATATGAAGAGAGTGACTCTGGAGCTTGGTGGGAAGAGCCCAAACATCATCATGTCCGATGCTGAAAGTAAGACCTTCTTCCTGGAGGCAGACAGGGGGGTTGAGTTGCATCCGGAGGGGGATTAGCAGCTCCAGTCACCCCAGCGATTTGGATAAGCTCTTCACTGAAATGCATTTTGTGTACCCCATCAGTGAAGGTGACAATATCCCAATCCATTGGCCCAGTTTAGAAAGGGCAAAGGCATTTCAGGTCAGCCTTCTTCAGCCTTTATGTACTTTCCTCAATCCTGACTCTGTCGGACTGAGGAGGAAAACAGGAGTTGGAACACGCTGGGATTTGAAACCGGTCCAGATAAAGGCTGGTTTGCTGAGGCAAGAAATAAATTAGTATCTAATTTCCAGATGGGAGAGAAATTAAATCCACTGATTAGGGTTACTACTCTCGCTGCAGTAATTAGAGAGACCGTTTGGAGGATTTTCCGTCTTGTTTCTAATGGCCTCATTTGGATGCTTTCCATTCTCTCTTCTTTTTTTTTAGTGGACTGGGCTGTTGAGCAATCTCATTCTGCGTTGTTCTTCAATCAAGGCCAGTGCTGCTGTGCTGGATCCCGGACCTTTGTCCAAGAAGATATATATCATGAGTTTGTGGAGAGGAGCGTGGAGAGAGCCAAGTCCAGAATAGTTGGGAACCCATTTGACTTCCAAACTGAACAGGGGCCTCAGGTGGGAGCCAAACAATTCCAGTCTGCCACCATCCGCTCTTTCGGGAGCTCCTTTAAAAGAATATCTTGGATTATAGAAAAATGGAGCCATTGTTCCAGACAGGAAAAACAAAGTCCTCTCAGACACTGTACATTGTACAAAAGACATCTTTTCGTTAACTTAAAATCTTAGCCTTTCTTAAAATCTAATCAGTAAAATCCTTGTGGGTTAAAAAACGAAGTAAAAACTCACAGAATGAAATTATAATGATTTCCCCAGGGCTACTGGCTTTAATAACTGCCATTGTTGCAAACTTCAGCATATTAAATGCTCGGTGAATTTTTGTTCATACAAGCAGATTTGTAGACTGAACTGATGTGCTGACTTTTTGTGGTTCCTGAAGGTGGATGAAACACAGTATAAGAAGATCCTTGGATACATTGACAGTGGAAAAAAGGAAGGGGCAAAATTACTTTGTGGTGGGAGTCCTGCAGCAGATAAGGGCTACTTTATCCAGCCAACTATCTTTGGAGACGTGCAGGACAATATGAAAATAGCCAAAGAAGAGGTAAGAATCATAGCATAATATATTTCTAATTTATGCCTTCGTGGTGTTATATTGATTCACATTATGTAACCAGGTTGCTGAATTCCACTTTCTTAAATTTGTATCCTTATATGTGAGATGAGGGAGTAGTATAATATTGGAGAAAATCCTATTATATAAATACATTTTAATCTTGCAGATGTTTTTCTTTTACAGATTTTTGGGCCTGTTATGCAGATCTTTAAATTCAAAACCATTGAGGAAGTTATCCAGAGAGCAAACGAAACCAAATACGGGCTGGCGGCCGCTGTTTTCACAAAGGATATTGATAAAGCAAACTACATTTCTCAGGGCTTGCGAGCTGGGACTGTTTGGTAAGCCCTTAAACTTAAGAATGGAACTCAGAAGGAAAAAGCAGAGGCTCACATGTGCTGTCTATGCTGCAGTCCCCAACCCATTGGAAGTATAATTTTATATATATAAAATGTGTGTGTGTGTGTGTGAGTTCCCACATCACCAAGGAGTACTTGCCCTCAGATTGTCAATGTATGCATTCAATGCAGCTTTTAAGTTTACAGTTCTAATGTTAATTTGTTAAAACTTTGTATAACAAAGGATATGCAATCAGTAACATTTCTAATGCAAAGTTTCTTTTGCAGGATCAATTGCTACAATGTGTTTGGGGCACAGGCTCCATTTGGAGGGTTCAAAGAATCTGGCCAAGGGCGGGAGGGCGGAGAATATGGCCTGAACCCATACCTGGAAGTAAAAACGGTAAGTACCCTCCCAATTCCTGCCTTTGAACTAACATCTTCAGATCAGGTTAGGTCAAATACAAGGAAGCCTTTTTTAACCTTGATTCTAATCAGCGCCCATCTGTGATTTGCAGACCTGCAACCCAAGTAACAGAACGTCTCGTCTTGTTACTTAAATAATCATGTATTTATTTCCTTTTAAAAGTCCTGATTTTGCTTTGTCCTAGGATGGCAACTTTTAGTTAGTACCATATGATTTACTAGATAGATGTTGACAATTCTAACAAAGCATAATGGATATTATTTTTTGAACTGTAAGAAGTCTGAAACATTAAACCAAGTTTGTACACCTTATTTGCCTTCCCAATAGGAGGTTAGGATAGACAGTGGTTGATAAACAATGGTTAGGAGTATAATTGAGCCCAAAATTTTATTGCAAACAAGAAAGTAAAGTGAATTTTGCTCCATTTTACAACCTTTCTTGACGCACTTGTTAAGTGAATCATTATCGTTGTTAATAATACAGTTGTTAAGTGAATCTGGCTCCCCCAGTGACTTCGCTTGTCAGGTTGCCAAAGGGGAATCACATGACCCAGGGACGCTGCAACCGTCATGAGTCAGTTGCCAAGTGTTGGAATTTTGATCCCCTGACCCTCGGGATGCTGCAAGCTCCCCATGGTCGTTAAGTGTGAAAAACGGTCGTAAGTCACATTTTTCAGTGCCGCTGTAACTTCAAACGGTCACTCAATGAACTGTTGTAAGTTGGTAACTACCTGTAGATGGGATTTCATGTTTTTCACTCTTATCTTCCTGCTAGGTCACCATCAAAGTCCCACAAAAGAATTCTTGAAGAGGAAATACCCGAAACCGTCCATAAACGTCACCCCATGCTTGGTAGAAAAAATTAATGAGGGATTGAAGAATTCTACATTAGGAAAGAAAATCTGGCGACTCACAGATTGTACATGTAACCAATGATTAAGGCGTCTTTATTTCTCTGCTTAAAACATTAATTTTCTCAAGGCCAAACATTTGTAATTAAGAGCAAGGAAAATTGAATATTCTTCACTCCAATGTAACCCGAAGAGAAGATCTATAGAAGCAGGCTACTCTTGAGTGTTGTAAGACACCTCTTCCTATATTCTTTTTGTACTTTTTCTAATACATACAAGATTTTACGCTTAATGTATCTTTGTATTGCATCGGTCCAGAGCTGCTTCCGATGAGATGGGAGGTATATGAATTTAAGGAAGAAATAAACCTGCTTCCCGAGGCGAGGGCTCCAGGCGGCCAAGGGCCAGGATTTGGGGAAGAATCTGGGGGCGAATGTGGATTCCCTAAGTGCCCCCCCCCCCATCTTTTCTGGCTGGTTGGGCAGCCGCAAAAGCTCCAATGAAATCTCCTCCTGCAAATGACTCCCGACCTTTGTAAGACGCCTGTATTTCGTCTCCCAGAATCCCCTGCCCTGCTAAGAATTCTGGGAGTGTGAAACCTCCACAAGGTTTGGAGAAGCTGCCCCGTGCCGTGATTTACCTAAATCGACTTTTAATCGTTTTGCTTCCTCGGATGATGCTCATTAATAAATAAATAATCCAGTTGCACAAGAGCAGGGATACAACATGACAGATATAACATAACTCTATTATATCATTCTATTTATATTTAAATTAATATTAACATATTACATCACATAATCGAGCATCAAATTCTTCAGGGCCAAAGAGTGAAATTCTCACCTACATCAGAAACTGGCAAAGGGGGGGGGGGTTTAAAACAGACACGGAATTATAGAAAAAAAAATTATAGAATTATGATATATATATAATTATATATATATAATTATAAGAGAATTATAAGCATTCCAGATGTTCTTAATAGAGGCAACCACTCCTGAAATTAGGGCCGTGCTTTTGATACATTTTTCGGAGATATTGGGCGGCTGTTTGGCTTTTCTGGTTGTTTGGGAGGAAAGATATTAATTAATCCTACCTGAAAAACATTCTACCTGAAATTAAAAGCTCGCCTGTCAGTCACGCCTCTCCCCAAAATGGCGACCAACCTCAGAGCGGTTCCCCTTCGTCCTGCCACGCTCGAGATCTCGCGGGACGTCCCGCGCGACACCTCGCGAGAATTGGACAAACGCGGGCGCCGAGGAAGGAGATCCGTCCCACCCACCAAGACCGCGAAGGGGCGTGTCCGGAACGCAGCGAGATTTCCCCGCCCCTCCCTCGGACGAGGCAAAGGCTGTCTCCTTCCCTCAGATAACCCCGTCCATGACGTCATCCAAAGGCGCCACCCCGGCGAAGAAAGCCCCGGGGGAGCCTTAACTGGAGAAAGAGAAGAAAAGAGGGAGGGGCTTCCGAGGCAGGGCGTCGCGCGTAGGCACGGGGCTGCCCCGGCCACCCGCCTGATTGCTTTGTTCGCAGAGAGCGTCGGCAGCGGCCAAGCTGCCTCGGGATCGGCCCCGCGCGGCTCGCTCGTCAAGGCCGCGCGGAGACAAGGGGATCCGGCAGGCGGCGGCTGCGGGGAGCGCGTCGGCCGCCCCTCTTGAATCAGGCGGGGCTGCCCGGGGCGTGGGGGAAGCGGAGCGGTGGCCATGGCCAGCGGCTGCCCCGCGTCAGTCGAGCCCCGGCGGCCGGGCTGAGGCGGCTGCGGCCCTTTCCTCCCGCCGCCCGTGGCCTCGCTCTTCCCCGCCGCGAGGAGAGGGCTCCCGGGCCCCCGCTTCCCCGCCGTCCCGCTCCCCTTCCTCGGCTGCTGGGCGGGGATGAGGCGGCAGCCCGGCGGAGGCGCTGGTGGTGGCGGCGGCGGTGGCGGCGGCGGCGGCGAAGGGGGAGGCGGCAGCGGCGACGGTAGTGGAGGCAGCGGGGACAACGACGCCGACGACTCCGACTTGGAGGGGCGGCCCCCCGCCTAGCCCCCCCGGCGCGCCCCCCGAGCCCCCCGAGCCGGGCCTGAGGCGGCGGCGGCGGCGGAGGAGGAGGATGTCGGAGGAGCCCGACGCGGAGAGGATGATCAAGGTGGGCGCGGGGCGAGAGGACCTCTGAGCACGTGCAGAATCCCCTTCTGGGGCTGCCTCTGCGGCCGCCTCCCCTCTCTCCACCCAGGACACCCCAAACCCTGTGGCTGGTGGCCGGTAGAGGAGGGGGATTGCACGCCCCCTCCCATCTTCCCCAGCCTTGCCTCTCTTGAGTTGGACTACTGCTCCCATCATCCCCAGGCAGTGCCCTTGTCTTGGACTACTCAGCTCCCCTCATCCTCAGCTGGCACCCAGACCCCAGTTCCTATAAGACCAGCCCGGGGAGAGGGGGAATCGGACTGAGCCTCCAAATGATTTTGGGGGTAGGGTTGCTATTCTTGTCCGAATTTATGGCCCCTGCAGCTGGGGATGATGAGCCTTGTAATCCAGCAGCCCAGACTGTGACCCACACAGAAACTCTATAGTGCTGCCAGCCTCTCGGTTTTGTTGTGATTTTTAACTACTACAGGTGGGACTTCTTACCTGGCACTGTCGGCCTTTCACTTTTTTCCTCTCCTTTGCAAAACAAACAGGAAACTTCTATTTTGGAAGACTACCACATTAACTGGACTCAGAAGCTGGGAGCTGGAATCAGCGGTCCAGTAAGGTAAAAAATCTTTATTTATTGGTCCGGGATTTAAACTTGGGGGAGAGCTGTGAAATCTTGGATTCTTGAATTAAGGTGTGTATAGAAATCAAAGGTTGCATTGGGACATCCTTTCCTTGATATTTGCTATCAGACAATAAATGCAGCCATAAGTCAAAGTCTTCCACAGACTCCCATTAACCAGGTGTTTTTACTGCTGCCTGCACAGAGTCTGCATCAAAAAATCGTCTCAAGAACGGTTTGCACTGAAAATCCTTCTCGATCGCCCAAAAGCGAGAAATGAGGTACAGTATTTTATGTATGGAAAAGTTTTGGAACTTTGGCTGGCTGGGGAATTCTGGGAGTTGAAGTCCACAGGTCTTAAAAGTTGCAAGGTTGGACGTCCTTGAGGTTAGACAAAGCGATTTACCGTTTTAAATCAATAAAACCTAATATTCCAAATGCTAAAATATTGTTGCAAAGCATAAAAGAACTCACAATGAATGTCTGAGTATAACCTCATAGCACAACGCCTTGTAATGAAGCCTGGCGGTGCCCTTAGCTATTAAATTGGCTCTGAAAAGATAAACAGACCTAAATATATTCCCGGAGCATTCCCGGAAGGATTTGCTTAGGAATTTCTAAAATTGAGCCCAGAAAGATGCTGATAGCTTGGCATTTATTTATTGAAGAAACTGATACGACAGCAAGCGACTTGTGATTCTGCTTGGGCAAAATTATTAATTTACTGGCAAGAATGGCCTTGCTTGAGCCTGTCATCTTCCAGTCCAAAGGAGGCTCTTTCACTCAATGCCAGAAGCCGCCTGAGATTCTCCTTAAGGCCAGCACGATTCCGCACAGGGTGGGACAGAGTGGCAGATGGATGAGTTTGGGGCTTGTTTTGATGATGCCATCCAGAGTAGCTCTTTTTTTTTTTTTTTTGCATTATTAGAAACTCCATTTTGCCTTGTTGGCCTTCAGGGCAGTGGAGCTGGAAAGATCTGGCCTTCTCCAGTTCTGCTGAATCTGACTTGTCAAAAGGGCAGAGGAGAGGTTTGGCCTGGCAAACCGGTTAGTTTCCTGCCCAGAGCACTCAATCCACTCCGCTGCACTTTCCTGGGGGTGGTGCTTGATGTTGGCCTTTCACTTAACTTAAATCTCTTCTTGCCTGACCTTTTGTCTAATTCTATCCTAGGCCGTGAGTTTTAAACTCCGGGTTTTGCTTCACCACCTAATTTTAAAAAGACAAAGATCTCAGATCTTAGAGCCAGCTAGCATTCAACCACATGGGCATCTGGGCAGATAGAATTCCTTTCTGGCTCAGAAAGCGCACTCGGTTGCCACGTATCTGAAATGGTATCTCTTTTCGGGCAGTTGGTCGTGGAAAAAGAAATCCCAAGCTGACCGTAATTCTGTTGCCCTTTGCTTCTTATGAATAGCTATCTAGAAACGCTTTGGATTTCTGTCCTGTTAGAGTAAGGGACGGGAGCATTTTGAGGGCCGAGACCAGAGGCCCTGGGGATTCAGTGGGTTTTCTCCCGTTTTGCACCAGGTCCGACTTCACATGATGTGTGCGACACACCCCAACATCGTCCAGATTATTGAAGTCTACGCGAACAGTGTACAGTTCCCCCATGAGTCCAGTCCAAGGTGAGATGGCACAGGTTCCTTCTGGAGCCACCGCGTCCTCACAAAACAGGACTTCTGTTTTGCGTGTAAGGCGACTCCTCCCCCCACGACTACCTCCAAAAGGTTATTGCCTGGAAGGGAAAATGAGGGTGACACAGAAATAAATATGGGGTTGGACTGTGGTTGCAGGCTTGACCACAGAGCACATGACAAGCCAATGGTGTTTTTTTTGTCCAGGAGAAGGAGAATGGTGGCTTTCTTTCTTTCTTTCTTGAAATGGCATTGTTTCGGTGGCATATTTATGGCCCTTACCTTCAAATTGCAAGTCCATTGCGTTGCTTTTTCTTTAAGCTGCCCTGAGCACTGTAGTTTCTGCAGAATATTTTCCTGGGGCTCTGGGGCAGAGGTTTTTCTGAATTTTCTTGATTTTAAACCGGAATCCTTTGAAAACCAGGTCTCGACTGCTAATTGTCATGGAGATGATGGAAGGGGGTGAGCTGTTTCACAGAATCAGCCAACATCGGCACTTTACGGAGAAGCAAGCGAGCGAAGTAACAAAGCAGGCAAGTTTTAACCCTCCCACAAACCTTCCTATTCTGCCCTGGTACAAGCAAACAACATGGGATAAAAGAACTATAGAAGAAGAACGATTCCCAGCAGGTGGATTGGGGAGAGGCAAGCTTTAAAACAAAAATTAAAAAAAGAAAAGCAACGTTTGGCCCTCTTGAAAGATTACCTGCTTCGTTATAATCCCAACCTTTGTTTCCCGGGTTTTGATGGCTGAGGGGGGTGCCTTCTTTTCCTTTTTCGTATAAAAGGGTGGGTGAGGGGATACTTGAGGGATTGGTTGAGTTGCCCGGGAGAAGCCCATGGGTTCAGCTGTGCCACCTATTCGCCCTGGAGAATGAGAGAGGAGAGGCTCGTGGGTTGTGACTGTGCGGTGCCTCGTGTTTCGTGTTGGGTTCTCTACACATCCGCCTTCCCTACCCTCGAGCTGCGTCGGGGCACATTCCATAGTTAGAGGCGTCATCGCTCAGCTTTCATTCTGAGGATCACGTGGCTTCTGGGTGGTTGGCTTAGCCCAAGGCGGGGAGCCGTCAAGCGCAGCCAGTTCCCTCCTTGTAAAAAAGCCAACTCCCCCCCCCTTTTTTTTTTTATTAAATGGGTTTCCTCCCCACTCCAGGATTGCTAAAACTCGCCTGCTTAAAATTGGAGCCAGAAAGGAACAAAACATCCCGAGCAGGCTAATCGGGGGGTTGAATTTGGAAGGAGCCCATAGGCCCCGTAGAAGCAGCCGGCCCTGAGGGGCGGCCCATCAACGCCTCAGAAAGGGTCCGGGGACCATTTCCTGATCCCTTGTCTCCCCCCACCCCTTCTTTTCCAGATTGCTTTGGCTTTGCAGCACTGTCATTCTTTGAACATTGCCCATCGAGACCTTAAACCTGAGAATCTTCTCTTCAAAGATAATTCTTTGGTAAGGTGGATGTTGATTGGCCTGGGTGCTGGTTCTCTTTTTTGTTTGTTTGTTTGAACTATTCACTCAGTGCGAGCAACGCGGCCTCCCTTCCTCTCCGGTTGTCTCCCGGCCGCAGGAGAGGCAGCTTCCTCCCGCCAGCCCACGGGCGGCTGTTCCTTCCGACTCCTCCTCTTTCCTGGCTGCTTCATGCCGGGATCCTTCGGTCCTGGGCCATTGGCCATCCGCTCCCCAGGGCTCCCTCCCTCCCTGTCGATTCTCTTGGCTCTGGTATCTCTCTCCCTTCCTTCAGCAGCCCCAGAAACCTTTCTGAGAGGTGCTCCGTGCTCCGTGCTCTGACGCTGACACGTTTCACCTAAGCGGCTTGTTGCTTGCTCTAGGATGCTCCCGTGAAGCTCTGCGACTTTGGGTTTGCCAAGATAGACCAAGGTGACTTGATGACCCCACAGTTCACTCCTTATTACGTAGCACCTCAGGTAAGGGCCTCCTCCTTCCCGGGGCTCTCGGGGCGTCTTTTCACGGGCCCCTGTGCCATGAGATCTGAGGCCCCTGGCTCTTTCCCCTTTGCCCAACAGGTCCTGGAGGCACAAAGGCGGCACCAGAAAGAAAAGTGTGGCATTATCCCTACCTCACCCACCCCCTACACTTACAACAAGGTAGACTTCTGGGCCCCCGGGATGCTCGGCCGGCTGTGGCTCAGTTGTGCAGAGGGGATTTTCCTCCTGGGTGGGGACCGGCATCCATCAGAGACCAACGTTTCTGATCGTTTGTTCGTCCCTTCCCTTCAGAGCTGTGACTTATGGTCCCTGGGTGTCATCATTTATGTGATGCTGTGTGGGTACCCACCGTTCTACTCGAAGCACCACAGCCGGACGATTCCTAAGGACATGAGGAAAAAGATCATGACGGGAAGCTTTGAGTTCCCGGAGGAAGAGTGGAGCCAGATCTCAGAAATGGCAAAAGACGTCGTGCGCAAGTAAGCGCGTCCTGGGAGCCTTGGCCACTTCTGGTCCAACTCGGCTGCTGCTGCCGTCGTCTTCTTCTTCCAGCCAATGTTGGGCCAATGGCCAGCAGGGCTTTCGGCCTCCGCTCGCTGCTTTTAGGAGCGTCCAGCTGCCGCCCACCAAATAGCTGCAGTCAACCTCCAAGCGGGCGGGGGTGGGTGGGGGGGTGTCCAACCTTAAGACCTGTGGATTTCAGGTTTCAGCACGGCTGACTGGGGGACTCTGGGAGTTGAAGTCCCCAGGTCTTAAAAGGGGCTGGAGGGGTTGGAGAGCCCCGCCTTAAAGGGTCAACGGAGTGATGGATCCGTTTCTTAAAAACCCTCAGGCTGCTGAAGGTGAAGCCAGAGGAGAGACTGACGACGGAAGGCGTCCTGGATCACCCTTGGCTCAACTCAACCGAGGCGCTCGATAACATACTGCCTTCTGCTCAGCTGATGATGGACAAGGTCCTTTATGGCTTATTTGCAAAGAAGTGGTTTATTTAGCATGCAGGGGAGTCTGTCGCCTAGTTTGAGCTTTTCCTTCCTTCCTTCCTTCCTTCCTTCCTTCCTTCCTTCCTTCCTTC
>NW_020769431.1:1098267-1185476 GCF_900518735.1 Pseudonaja textilis
TTCCTTCCTTCCTTCCTTCCTTCCTTCCTTCCTTCCTTCCTTCCTTCCAGGGGCCTAGAGGTTCCAGCAAGGTCCTCCTTCCTCAAACCTCAGGTGATGCTTTTTGAAGTAAAGGAGTGGAAACCCTGGGAGGGAGTTGCAGTCGGAGCCTTTGCAAATGTTACTCCCATCCTCTGGCTTTCCAGTTGATGCTCTCAAGCTGATTTTTCTTTGGGGATCTTCCCAAGGGGCTCTTGGCCCCGGAGGGGGTCCCTGCCTTGTGCTCAAGCCCGTCCTTCCACCGCAAGTTGAAAACCCGAACGATTAACTGCTGTTCTCCAATCCTAACAGGCCATGGTTGCCGGGATCCAGCAGGCACACGCGGAGCAACTGGCAAACATGAGAATACAGGATCTCCAAGTGAGCCTCAAGCCTCTGCACTCGGTCAACAACCCGATTCTGCGGAAAAGGAAACTGCTGGGGTGAGCGTTTGAGCAGCTCCTTCTGACGGTAGGAGGGAAGAATGGAAAAGAATGGCGGGTGGGGAAAATATTTAGCCAGGCCCGGACATGCCCCAACCCTTCCCTGCTTCGTTGTGGTGGTTGTTTTCAGCACAGGCTAATGTTGTTCAGAAGGCTAACTGGGAGGAGGAGGAGGAGGAGGAGGAGGGTGTCCCTGAATCTGCTGTGTTACTTGCTCTAGCACAATTCATGTTTCTCTCTCTCGCGCGCTCTCTCTCCTTGCAGAACAAAACCAAAGGAAAGTGTGTACATCCATGACCCTGAGAACAGCGGCAAGGACTCCAACGTTGCTCTGGAGAAGCTACGGGATGTGATTGCTCAGTGCATCCTGCCACAGGCTGGTAAAGGTGGCAGATCCTAAGATGAGACGCTTTTGGGGGGGCATGGTGGGTGGAGAGGTGCTGCAGCTGCCGAGTCCTTTTCAAGCTTTTTCTCCAGCAAAAGCGCCCGGGTGATCTGGAAATCAAAATTCCTGCTCTTGGCCTTGGTTAACAGACCAGGGTGCTGGACTCTTGATTTTTTACTTTAAAATAATGAACTTCTGTGTTTTGTTCTGGCTAGATTTTGAGGCGGGTCAAGAAAAAGTATGAGATGATTAACTTGCAAACAATCTGAGTAACGGCAAATATTTTTTTTAACGCCCAGTTCTTTGTTTCAAAGAAGAATTTTAAGATGCCTGGGGGTGGGTGGGGTGGGGGGATATTTCTCTAGACATGGAAGCACAATATAACAGGAACCAGGCAGAGCCCTCAGAGGGAAAGGATGGCAGACTCTCACTGAAAACAACCAACTCTTGATTGGATGGGACTTTAAGTCACGGATTCTCCCCTTTCCAACACCTTCACGGCATCCTTTTTCCCTCTCCGATCCCTTATCCTGCCCTCTTCTGACCACTTGTGGTTGTTCACTGTCTTCCCGCTTTCCGCAGCCTCTCAGAGTATTCGGAAGAGGGGCAGTAAAATAATTGCGCGAATCCAAATACCTGGTCTTTCTTTTCTTCAACCTTCCTTCAGCTTTGATTTTGACAGCCGTTTCTGTTGCATCTCCCAGACGAAAGTTCAAGTTTTAATGGTTTTGAAATAACTCCAGCTTGTCAATAAAAAAAGTCTTAGAATGCTCAGGAGATTTTTTTTCTTTTCTTCTTTTTTCTCTGTTCTGGACCAGGAGAAAATGAAGATGAGAAACTGAACGAAGTTATGCAGGAAGCCTGGAAGTATAACCGGGAATGTAAATTACTCAGAGACACCCTGCAGACTTTTAGCTGGAATGGTGAGTAATCCAGATCCGTTTAAGGGTCACGACAGCACAAGCAAAGAATGAAGTCTCTCCTCCCCACACTTATCCTGAGAAGGGGGCTTGTGTCATGGGGGGGGGGTGAAAACTGACAGCAATTAAGAGGTTGGGGTTTGGGTTTTTTTTGGAGGAAATCTAGTTTAGTTGTAATTGTTACAGGATTCTAGAATTGCGCAGGTATTGGAGGAAGGGGTTCCAGAGCAACTTTAGATTTGTAACCTGGAGCAAACACCTCTTGTTAGTCTGATCTCTTTCTAAAGTCCTGCCAGCTTTCAGTGATGATTGGCAAGCAAACTGATTCCGAAGGGTCTCCCTTTCCCTCTAGCCTACAGCTCCTGTTTGGGGTCACCCTGTCTCCCTTTCCGGCCTTCATTCTTGTCCTGATCAAGAAATGTGTTCCGACAGGCTCTTTTTTTCATCCATTTCTGTTTTTCACTTGATTGCTTTTGACAAAAAGAGGGCTGGGAAAATATCCACAGGCCCCTCACATCCTGGACATAAACTGTTTCAACTCCTACCCTCAAGATGACGCTATAGGGCACTGCACACCAAAACAACTAGACACAAGGAGAGTTTTTTCCTGAAAGCCATCACTCTGCCAAACAAATAATTCCCTCCACACTGTCCAACTATTGACAAAGTCTGCACTACTATCACTATGAATTCTCCCATCGCTCCTTATCGCCATCTCCTCCCACTTGTGACTGTATGACTGTAACGTTGTCGCTTGTATCCTAACGATTTATATGGACTGCTTCCTAGTATGACTTGATTGCTTATTGTACCCTATGACGATCATTAAGTGTTGTACTTTATGATTCTTGACTCTTGACGGTTGTTTCTTTTATTTTATGTGCACTGGGAGCATTTGCACCAAAGTCAAATTCCTTGTGTGTCCAACCACACTTGGCCAATAAAAGAATAAAATAATTCTAATCTAAGTTCACTTCATTCCACTTTTAGGTAGAGGATTTACAGACAAAGTGGACCGGCTAAAACTGGCAGAAATAGTGAAGCAAGTCATTGAAGAGCAGACGGCCGCCCACGAGTCGCAGTAGTCAGAGCTGCTTGTTCTTATCAAATCACACATACTCTCACCCATTTTTTCTTTCTTTTCCTTTTTTTAAAAAAAGACCACTTTGTGAATTATCTGTTAAAGCAGGCTTGCCCAACTGGGCGCCTTCCCAGATGTTCTGGCTTGGGATGACAAGGGCGGAAAGCACCCAGCTGAGCAAGGCTGCTGTAAACTGTAAAAAGGTATTTTTTATGTAAATTAATAAGTCATAATTATTTCATTAAATTTCCACGCAGCTTGAGAAATGCTGTATAGATGTAGATAATGAGAATCATTGGTACTGTAATATTTTTTTAAGAAACTCGGTTCCTCAAAATTATATATATATATATATATATTATATATTACATGATTTTTACGTAGGCCTTCATTCATGATTTTAAATGGGGCAAATGATTGTGTTCTCCTGAGTATCCAGATGAGGCAATATCTCTCCAGCTGCCTGTCACCTGTAGGGCACCAGCTCGGTTCTGGGGGTCTCCGTTGGCCTTCCGCTCAATAAATTACTTGAAGAAACCAGCCAGAGAAGTATGGGCAACTCAGCTGCTTGGTGATTCAAGGCAGCCCTATAAAAAGTGGTGATCGTTTAAAAAATAGCCCTGTGTGCTCTTGAGACTTATTTTCTCGAGCCAAGGGTTACCTTTTCCTCTGTTTTGTACCACGAAGCAAAGGAGGACAGAAATGGTAGCTTGTGGGTTTTTACCGGTTCAGCCAAGAGAGGAAGGTGTTCTCTCTGGCAACAGACTTGCCTTGGAAACCTGGGGACACAGCCCCACAGAAGTACCCCAGTATCGTTCCCTTTGCGCCCCCCATGGCTGCTGAAATGCCGATCCGAGGTTATATGCGGGCTTCTCACTGGCCACCACGACTCTGTGGTTTGCTATTTCTGGGGTGGTGGTGGTTTTTTTTGTTTTTTGTTTTTAATCCTTCCTGTTGGTCATATCATCCTTGCCCGGCTTCTATTTCTGCTTTCTGGGCTCATCCCTCGAATGCTTTTCTTGTGGACTTTGTGTATGGCGGCTGCTGGTTGCATTCTTGCAGTTTTTATCGAGAGCCATTTGATGGGAAGGCCTGCAAGCCTCTGGCTTTCGTCTTGCTTTTAGTTCTTTAGTTTTTAACAGGAAGATTTTGCCGCCAGGAGGGCGGGCTGTTAGGAAAGCTAACATCCGGAAAGCCGGAATCTCTTGTCTGTAGTGCCCGTTCAGTTGATAATCTCAGGACTTTCCATCTGGTCTGCTAACGTGCAAAGAAACGGGATGGGGAAAACGTTCTTTGGAGATGCCCACAAGGATAAATGATGCCACACCAGAGAAGGAGCCTTTTAATATGGGGAAACAAAGTCCTCGGCTAGAAAAAAACCAATGCAGAAGTAGGGAAATGTTTCTCCTGCTCTGCAGAAGGTGAAGTTTAGCCCCAGCTTGTCAATAATTTCCTGCTGCAATTAATTTCTTCAGTCACTCTGAAGCAGAGCGCTCTGGTCCTTCTGTACATACAGTGCTTTCCCCACCAAGGAGGCCTGTGAGGTGGCGTTTGGTTTTTCTGCGGCAAGCGGCATTCATGGCTTGGAAAGTATTTAATAAGCCTCTTCTTTCTGAGGCTTCCCTTCCTCTCTTTTCTCTAGCTTGCGATCAGTTTTTAAGGGTTGGACTTTGGCTGATGGGAGTAACCGACCACAGCCGTGGGGTCCTCCTGTTTGTAGAAGTACCGTATGTAAAGTCATTCTTGGCCTTGCCTCAGTCTCCCCAGCCGGTCGTCCTCCAGCTGAGGCAGGATCAGAAATCCCAATAATTCCCTGGTGGTCTCCGCTTTCCACGGGGAGGGGCTGGATCCACACACAGCTGCTCCCAGAAGACAGCCCCCCCCACCCCACCCACCCCGTTCCAACCAGTTTCATCTTTTATGAAGATGACAGGGAAGCCAAGACTGCTGTCAGAAAATGACGCTGAAGATGAAATACTTACTTGGTTTTATTTAATTTTTGTTCGACTAGTCTTGATAATTTTTTGAGATTATTATTTTTTAACTTTTTCTCTTGTCCTGCCATCGTTACTCGTTTGGGTGTGGCTCAGGTTCTGGGCTCTTTGGATCAATGATTCTTTCCATCTGTTGCATGTACTGCTAATTCTCGGTGAAAGTAGGAGAACCTCTCAATCTCTCTCTCTGGCTCGACTCAGCTTTGGGGAGGCTGCGGTGGGGAATAGCTGTGGTCACCACTTTTCCTCTGTAGGCAGGGTGGCGGGAAGCATCTTCTATAAAAACACTCGATGGTCCTGGATTTTACTGGGCTTCCCTTGCAAAGGTTTTCATGTTCATCTCCATCTTTCTTGTACCTGTGGAAGGAAAAATCAGCACTCTTGCTGATGAGGGGCAAAACCTCCGGCGATGATTGTTGATCCTTAGAGACAGAATCCACGAGAAGGTGTTTTGAGAGCGGGAATGGCGTTGCGCATGTATGTTTTCGGCCATAGCGTAGCCGACTTCAGCTGTTAGGCTCCGTCCCGCCTTCCTCATGGTCGTTTTGCTTTCCTCACTTTCAAGCATTTTGCTGTATCACGGTTTTGTTTTTCGAATCAGTATTATATGAATGTAAATATTATGCATTGGTGTACATAAAATAATTTTAGTAAAATTTATCGAAGTTTCTGCCTCAAGTTTTTTTAATGTCTTTTTTAAATGTCAACGAGTTTGGGGTTGTTTTTTTAAAGGTAATATCAGTTGGCAGGTAACCCGGTTGTGTCTTTGCTGTCTTACAGCATTGATTCTTTCAGAGTGAATTTGCAAGTGAAATCGATTTTGCATCGCTTAAGGCCATGGCCTGCCTGTCTGCATAACATTTCTGCCCTTGAGTTTTGTTGGGTAGCTCCTTAATCTAAGTCAAAAGACTGAGAGTCGTCGTAGTAGCTGTTTCTTCATGGATGAGCACAGCTGATACTCTTTTGCCTTGTGGGCACCTGTCTTTCTATAGTCAATTCTGTACCAATTAGGGAAGGCATAAAATAGATTGGGCCACATGAATAACAATGAGCCAGCCCCTTTGATTATTTCATCTCACAAGGCCATGGAATAACTGGAAAGGGTTGACTAGATCCTCAAAGGCAGAACTGGAAATTTGAAAAAGAGCAAGGATGCCATCCAATTTTTGAAATAAAAAGAGAAGATCCAGGTATAGCTTGGTCCACAATTTCAACCCTGAAATTTGCTGTTCAGTAACTCTGGGAAGACTCTTGTTGGAGGGGGGTTACATGGAATGTTCACATTTAAAGAGGCCGGAGAAACAGTTGCCTTCTAGAATCTTCCACTGGAGAAGGCCCGTTGGATCAGTGGAGAGTTCATTCTTGGCTGCTGTGATCTTTACAAGATTCATCCAGAACAAGTGAGAAGAGGAAGGGTCCGAAGCTCTTGAGATGTCCCCGCTTTCCCTAGTGTCCTCTCTGTTTTAGCTCTCTCGTTAAGTAACAATGGCCACCAAGCCAGAAAGTTGGACATGCCTGAAGAATTTTGATGGCTCAAGCAAGTGATGGTGATGAACTGAAGTAAGCTCTCACAAAACTAACTGACTCACACAAGCCAACCCTTGGCCTTTTTTCCACTGGATGTCCACATCAATCTCGCCTCCAAGGAAAGGATGCGTGAAACTCAACACAGCTGAATCATGTCAAGTGTGGGTAGACATCTTGGGTGCTGGTTTTTCCTCCCGTTGGCAACCTGCATTGTGTTGGTGGTCTTCAACCTTTCCACCATTCGTTGCAGCTCACTGCTTCCTCCGGCATATTCCTCTTATGAGATAATAATCCCAAGACGGTTAGCAGCCCAAGGAGGGAAGACAAAGGATGAAATATCTTACGTCATCAAGGTAGCAGGAAGGGATTACATCATCCGACTCAAGCCCCCCAAGCATTTCCTAGCTAAAAACCTTCCAGTCTTCACGTATAATTCGAAGGGGGACCTCATTGAGAGCCATCCCTACCTGCCCGTTGAATGCTACCATCAAGGTTATGTGGACGGTGTAGTTAATTCCCTTGCAGTTCTTAGGACCTGCTGTGGTCTCACTGGTATATTGAAAATTGGTGCAAGAACTTATGGCATTGAGCCTCTGCAGAATTCCTCCACCTTCCAACACTTTCTCTACCTCTCCGAAGAATCACAGCCTATTTTCTCATCATACAGAACAAGGGTGGAAAGAACAAAGCACCAAGCAAAAAACCTGCAGACCAGACATACCAGAACGGTGTACAATTATCTCCAGTACGAACATTTCCCCAAATATATAGAACTATATATTGTAGTAGACAAAAACGTATTTGCCCGAGAAGCAAATAATGTCAGCAGAGTGCAAACGGTAGTGCTGGATGTGGTGAACATTGCGGATGCCACCTTTCAGAGTCTCAAGACAAACCTCGTCCTAGTTGGACTTGAGATCTGGACTGAAAACAACTTAATAGAAATTTCCACAGACATCTCAAAAGTTCTTCAAAATTTCAATAAGTGGAGAACAACCAACATGGCCCAAAGGACAGCCTACGACACGGCCTTCTTGTTCCTTTCGCAGAATTTCGAAGGTGTCTTTGGAAAGTCCTACTACTCTGCTATTTGCGAGCCACATTTTTCAGCAGGACTCCAAGTCTACCTCCCGAACGAGCTGACCCGCTTTGCAAGCGGATTTTCTCACGAGTTGGCCTCTCATATAGGGATGAGCCATGACGACTCCTACTGTGTCTGTGGCGAACACACCAGCTGTATTATGCACACGTACCACGCCCCTGTTAACCTGTTCAGTAACTGCAGCATTCTGGAATTCATAGATCTTCACCAACAGGGCCTCTTGGGCTGCTTGCTAAACGTCCCTGAGATATCTTCCAGATTTAAGCTCTGTGGGAATGGGGTTTTGGATATGGGTGAACAATGTGACTGTGGGGAACCAAACACATGCAGGAACGATCCTTGCTGCACTCCCGATTGTCTTTTGAAGAAAAATGCCATTTGTGGAGCAGGGAAATGTTGCCGGAAATGTATGTTCATTCCCAAAGGAGAAATATGCCGGGCTAAAGCCAACGAATGTGATCTCCCCGAATACTGTGACGGGAAGTCTGCACAGTGCCCAAAGGACTTGTACCTGCAGGACGGAACACCCTGTAGCAAATATTCTTCTTACTGTTACAAAAAGAGGTGCTGGAATCACGATTTCTTGTGCCGCAGAATCTTTAGAGGGCAGTCCAGATCAGCTCACGAGAGCTGCTACCTCGTTCTGAACACCCTCGGGACTCCCTACGGCAACTGCGGCATCGATTCTTCCAGGAATGAATATTTGAAATGCCATCCTATTCATAGCATGTGCGGAAAAGTTCAGTGTGTAAATGTGAATTCTCTGCCGGACCTGAAAGACGTGGTGTTCCATAAGATTGCAGTGCGAGAGAATATGTGCTGGAGCATTTCACAAGACGGCGAAATCCATCACCAGGACATCGGGTCCGTCCCGAACGGCATCGTGTGTGACCCGTACAAAGTGTGCATCAATCACACATGCGTCCCCAAAGCCGCACTTAATTTGACCTGCGACCCGCGGAAAACCTGCCAAGGCAGAGGCGTTTGCAACAACCTTCACAAATGCCACTGCAATAGTGGATGGGCCCCTCCGAACTGCAAGTATTGGGGTGCAGGAGGGAGCATCGATGGAGGGTTTCCTGTGATCGCCTGGGGTGACTCCTTGGCAAAGTACGTCCTGGGAACCATCATTCCTTTTTGCATGTTGATTATCGCCGCTGTTCTTGTGATCTTTCCAAAGGTGTGGGAGCTCCTGGGACCATTTGTGAGGTGTTGGAAACCTACCATGGGAAAAACAGACACCCAGGTAAGGGGGCCGGTTGAGGCTCCCTAGAAGGCCCACAGAAATTCACGCCAAAAATTAGCTTCTCTTGCAACAAGCTCATCTAATGTTCATAAAGTGAGCAATCTCGGCCATTGTTCAGATAAAACTCAGAACTTTCCAACGTGGGAACAAGCACTGAGAGCAAAAACGGAATGGCTTTGCTAAGACAGTTTGGATCGCTGGAACATCAAATCCAACGCAATACTTTCCCCTATTGAAAAGGGGAAAGGGAAAGGGGGGTGGGTGGAGTGAGGGCAGGTAATAAAATCACTTACAAATCAAACTTGTGAATGTGTCGCACTAAACAATGCCTCTTCTTACATGACTCCGAATGTCAGGAAGTGCAAGAAGCAGGAATTTATTCGGTACGACTCCAGATAGCTCTGTGACGGAAGGGAGGGATCCCCAAAAGATCATCTCTTCTTGGCTACAAAAGCTACTAAGATGAGACTTTAGCGGGAACGAGGGGGGGGACTGAAGTCCTTGAACCAGCCTCTTCCAGGGGCTGAGATAACCCCATAGGGCACTAAGACAAACGAACAATCAGGCAGTACCCGTTCAGCAGCACTCAGGTTTATCTTTAGGTACCCTGCACTTCTTAAGTCAAATACACATTGGTTGCAACTCAACATCTATGTAAATGAAATGAGAACTAACTTTAAAATGTTAGGAGAAAAAGAGGGCAGGAGAAACTTGAGGTTCAGAGAAGGTATAAAACCAGTTCATTTCCCCTCTCGTATCTTGCCAGTGTGCACAGCTGGTGACCTCAAAACCCCAACTTTAGGAAAACCAACTCCAAAGGCTTGGAAGGGGAGAGGGTGGTTGGAGGAGCTTCAGATCCAGATGACGGTCCTCCCTCCCCTCCCCTCCCATGTCTGGCTTCAGATGAACCTTAATGCCCTACGTCTTCATCCTCATTTTCAGACCACTGAAAACTTCTGTCCTGACTTTTACAGAGCAGGCCCGGTTGAGAGAGGCCAGACACGAGAACGAATGGAAAAAAAGGGGAAACGAGTAACTGATTTGTAAACAACAACAGAAAAAAGGAGTAAGGCGGCCTCCGGCAAGGCGTTGGGACTCCCCAAATCCCCAGGCACCACTGAAAGGAGGTCTAACTCTAAGAATGCTGGTTAAGATCATCTGCTCAGCGTAGTCATCTCTGCAGTGAGAGTGAAGGGATCTTAGGGCATAAGATTGAAAAGGATTTCTGCGAGGCCTGGAAAAAGGAGATAAAATTGTGCAGCGGAGGCTTTTCAGTTTTACAGGGGTTTTGGAGGCAGGGGGCAGGAATTCTGGAAGCCATGAGACTGCGGGTCAGTTGGGGTGAAGGGAGGACGTTATTTCTATATATAATTTTGGGGAGGCGTTGAAACAGTAGTAAGAGGAGGAAGGTGTGCCTCTTAGCAATCCCGGAATCAAAAGGAACAGAAATCCATCCATACACTTGCTTTTATGTTTTACAGTTTAGCAGGAAGTTGTAAAATATTCCATCAGCAGCACTGAAAGAAAAAAAATATTCTAGGGTGGTGACACCACACTGGGGGCATTCCAGGTCTTGGTGATGCTGTATCCCACCCTTTGGAAAATCCTGGGAAAACCGTCTCATGGGGGAAACGTGAGGCAGTCCAAAAAGGCGGTCGTCTCCACCCTATCCAATATTTTTGATTCCCTCAAATAAATAGTGATTATTTCAATCTAAGGAGTCTTTCGGTTTCTTCTTGTCCAATTGCACTTCGATTCTCTTGCAGCCCTTCCAAGGTAGCCCTTTCATTTCGCGCCTCTGCCACTGGTCCATGTTGACGGCCACCTTTCTCACCCAGGCTGTGAGCTTCGGGGTCATCTCTGCAGGATGTAGAAAGCAAAGCCGGCCTTGCTGAGCAAAGAGCCTCGAGGCAGGACAGGTGGAAGAGGAGAGTTCGAAGGTCCGCCTCCCATTCATAACACCGTGGTTGTGGAAGGGGAGGAGGGCTCAGCCACCGCCTGCGGGCGGGCTGGGAGGGTGCTGGCGTAGAACCTCTTCTGGGAGCGCAGGAGGGGCGTCTGGGTGTCGACATCACGGCAAGCCTTGCGTTTCACACAGTGGAACATGTGCTGGGTCCAGCCGTAAACCACACAGTTCAGGAACCCCTGGGAAGAGGCGGTCAGGGCCTGAGTGGAGAAGGGAAGTGGCCCAGCGTGAGACGGGAGTTGCTTGGGGCGGTCCAGAAGCAGCAGACAAGAAGCCAACCTTCCCACCAAAGGTTAGTCCCCCCAACCAGCACTGAGCAATGAGTGCTGCGCACGGAGAGAAGGCGCCCTGGGGGCTCTTCTGGGGGTGCATGGCTGAAGGGATGCTTACCTCTAGAACATAAAGGGCCATGTAAACGCTGGCGTGGTCTATACGTGCCAGCTTGACTATGCCGAGGATAAAGGCTGCGGATGGAAGAAACGGCAGAAGAAGATCAGTAACAATAAACACAGTAAGCGTGGTAGGACTTGTTCAGATAGATAAACTCCACAAAGCATCCATACAAAGTGTTTTTGATTGGTTCATCAGGCATCCTCAACGACTCACAGTTATGACGAGATTCCTCTTAATGTCCAATCCTTTGCATACCCGACTTTCTGGGTAAAAAGATGGTTATCTCTTATCCCTTTCATCCCATATCGTAGAAGCAGGGGGTAGAGATGCTACCATGAGGCTGTGTTCAGGCAAGAGTGAAGAAACCTCCCCCAACCCACCAAGGGTCAATTCAGTGACCAATCAGGGTTATAGATATGGCCACATGACATGAACTACGTTTCCCAGGATACCTTAACTACATTTACCATGATGCATTCCCTAAAGGGGACAGCTCTCAATTCCTAACTAACTATCCCAAATCCCATTAATTCCAAACTGGACTACCAGATACATCTCTGCATATATTAATTTTTTAAAATAATTAAAAGGGTCTGGGAAGCTCAGAAAAGCAAGGTTGGTTCCCCTAAGACAGGGGTCCCCAAACTTGGCAACTTTAAGACTTGTGGACTTCAACTCCCGGAACGGGAGGGGTCCTGGCCTCGGATAGGTTGAGATCTGGAAGGGCCCGCTTGCAAACGGAGGTGCTGTCTCTTCCCCGCAGACCACATCCCTCGGCCTTTCCATACCTGGGCCCCAGCAGCAGAAAAACACCACAGGGTACAGAGCCACGGCTTGCTCCACCACCTTCAACATCTCCCACTGTTGGTCGCCGACGTAGCCCATCGAGTTCACAAACCGCTTGTACAACATCCTGGCTCGGATGAGCAACGTCTAAAGAAGGAGAAAGATCTAAGCAAGGTCTCAGCGATGGGTTCGTGCTTGACGGCGGAGAGGGTGGAAGGGAGGTGGCTGCATTCAGCCTTGGGAGGAATTAAATCCAGGCCCATGCCTGGTCTGGGTTCCCTTCTTCCACCAGGCTAGGGGTTACGTAACCATGGTTTGTGGGTTAAACTACACCTGACTGGCCCTGCACAAGGCAATAAGGCCTAAACCATGGCTTCTAAACCACCAGAGGTAGTTTCCACATCGCTTTAAAGCGGGGCTCTCCAACCTTGGCAACTTGAAGCCTGGCGGACTTCAACTCCCAGAATTCCCCAGCCAGTTTTGTTGGGTTGGGGAATTCTGGGAGTTGAAGTCTGCCAGGCTTCAAGTTGCCAAGGTTGGAGACCCCTGCTTTAAACCAAAACAAAGTCATATATTATAACGGCTTAAAGGGTTGTGTGAATCAGGCCACCGACAGCCTCTCTTGATCTAATTTACCTAACTAAAACCAGCAGCCAGACAATCTAAGATGTGCCCAGTCAGCAGTTCAAGTGTTTCTATTCGTTTTGCCTGGCATTTTCCCCCCCAAAGAGTCTGTGCTTGTTCTGAAGTCCGTCTGTTTACCATTAGGGAAACAAAAACAAGCTGAGATTTATACAGGAAGGTGGAGTCTGGGGTGTGGAAACACAGCTCCACACGCGGTCCAAATGCGATGCCTTAAATCAGCGTCAGGAAACGGTTTGCTCTAACGGAGAGGAATGCAGTAGCAGTTGGAAGGCATCACACGTCAAGCACCGGGGCAGGGAAAGGAAGCCTGATTTGTGGGCTTCGCAACTGAAAGCATGCGCACCTCTCCTGAACTGCCCCTTCCCAAGTGCTGAAGGATTTCCAAACACAGAAGGAGGGGCGCCCCTTAGGCTGCCTCTTACCAGAATTGCAAGGAAGCTGACCGTAAACGAGACCAGGAAAACTCCAGTGCTGTACAAGCACAGCACGGTGCAGGTGACATGCTGGGATCTGGGGCTGAGCATGTTTTCCATGTGCAACAGGAGGCACCTGTAGACCAAACAGAAGCAAAGGAGTCAGCCTGGGAAGTCCGCAAGTCTCAACGTTGCCAAGTTTGGGGACCTCTGCCCTAGGGGGCCTCTGGGAGTCACTGGCCGTTGTAGGACAAAGTCTCAGTCCAGATACATGCCACCCCGACTCTCTGGGCTCGGCAAAATGTACTACGTTCAGATTGTTGTACCCATGTTCGGCGGTGAAGTTCTGAGAACACTGAAAGTGGTTGCCTAGTCCCAAAACAGGCGCCATCAGGAATATCGGGATGAGACTGGAAGAGAAAAAATCAGACAGTCTCGGGTTCAAGGTCTTGGAATCCCCCCGAGAAAAGGCCAGCTCACCTTCCAGAGCTGCTTTTACTGGCCTACTGGCCTAGCAGGGGTCTGTCCAGATCAAACTGGGCAGCTCACCCAGATTTCTCCAAGTAGGAGAGGATAATCTCCACTGCTTCCCCCTCCCTCCCTCCCTTCCCCTCCCCTCCCAATCCCTCTGAACCCAGCGGCATTTGGGAGGTTACTCTTACCTAGAGAAAACGATAGCTATTCGGCCAAGGTGAGTTGAATACTTCAACATCTACAAAAGGGGGAAAGAGAAGACACGACAGAGGTTTAGCTCCATAATTTGAAGAGGTTTGTGCCGAAGATTCAGAAGTTGGAATGAATTAAAATAAAATAAAGTGGATGCAGGACAGAGGAAATAAGATGCGTACAGAAACTTCCCTGAAATTGTTTTGGGGGAGGGAAACTCTTAAAATAATCAGAATCGAAGCATGGGAGGCTGTTGATGTGTTAGTTTCAGAATGAGACTTTGCTCACAACAGTGAAGCAAGGATAAAGCCAGTCCATCAAGAAGTTATTATTTTAAAAACTTGAAGGCGAATCAAAGTCAAACCAATCCTGGATTCATTCTATACCTGGTATGTCCTGTACACATCGATGTTTAATTTATTTCACTGGCATGTACTGATGTGTTCATGTGCACAAACACACACAAATAGAGGAAGAAATCTCCTTCTTCCTGACAAAAATCATCCTCTTTATGTTTGCGGGGTGACCCAGCCATTGTCCTAACCCCATAGGACACATTTCTTCCAGCCTTCAAAGGAAGGAGCTTTCCAAGAACGCTGGAATTGACCAGATGGTTGAGGTGATCTCACAGTGATCTCTTGTCTGGGGACAAGATGTGCCGTTCCCAGATCGAGTTCTGTCCTCCTGATGAAGTGGATGGCCACAGAGACCAGACTAACACAGCTACCCCTCCCGCCATGCCTTTCTCTTCAAATTCATAAGGGCTTCCTGGAACAAGCAAACATGAGCAAATAGCCATTAGTTTTCAAAGGGCGTTGCAAGCTCTTTCTTGGAGGGCTGGCCCTGCTGGTGGAAAGGGTTTCCGCTGAAGGCCGCGTCTGAAAATGTTCTTGAAAGAATAATTTTTAAAAAACAGAGTCCATCCCTGTCTGGGACACCTGCCTTTTTCCTTGGTCCCCTTTATCAAGCAGGTGTTGGCGAAGGCCTTGCACAGCCCCCAAACCTGCTGATCCTGTTCAGGTGGGAACCAAAGCTGAAGCAGAAAAGGTGTGGCCTTCTCTGGAAGAAGTCCAAATCTCAATGGCCTCCACACAGGAGTCATCATTTTAAGTGGATTCAGTTTCTTTGAGTTCCATGCAATTCAGTCAAATTGGCTTTGGTCCTGGCCCTTGTTGGCTTCTGCCTGGTTTGGCTTCGTCACTGGAGTTTGGCCTCCAGAACACCCTGTGATGTCCACAGGGACAAAGTGAGCAGATCTCGAACGCTTCCTTCCCACCATTACAAACATCCTTTTGTGCTCCTCTCCTTCTCACCCTACAAGTTATTCTCTTAAGAGGCGTTTCCCATCTTTAAACCTTGTGAAAACCTTCTGCCATCTTCTGGAATGAGCGGTGTTCTTCTACCTTAGAGCCTTCAGACCTGTGCTGAAAAGATGCTCAGTTGCAATCTATTGAGCTGGAAGACACGAGTTGAGTTGAGAAATGCCTCATGCCCACCTAATTCACGTCCCCTGTGACCCACGGGATTTTAAGTGTTTTTATTGGGGAGCAATACATTTTCCAGATTAAACCACCAACATCTGGCTGTGATGGCCACAGCTGGAAAACCCCACATTCTGCCCTCTTCGGTGGTCTGTGGACTTCAGGTCTCATTCAGAGGCTAATGAGACAATGATTTTCTCAAGAGAATGACAGCATGGTGCTGCCTGGCACGGCTACCTGTCCCTGAATTATATTTCCAAGTATGCAAAAATGCAACCTCAAGAACCAGGTTTCTAATTCAACCCATCTGGGTATCTTGCTGACCTTCAAATAGCATATATATATATATATAGGCTCCATTTGTAACGCACTTGGGATCCACATCATGCTTGGCTTTTTAAGGAGAGACCGGACTCAAAGATATCCAAGTCACCACGAAAGCACCTTTTTACCTGTGGCATCTGGCCATGTAAGTGCTGGTTGAATTTCCCTTTCAAATCCATGTAAAGCTGCCAGGTGTAATTCACTGTGTACAGAAAAGAGGCGACATAGAAGATCTGAGAAGCAGAACAAACAAGAACAAAGGATATCAGTCCTCCATTAAATCTGCCTTTGGAAATCTGGGATAGTTTGAGAACTGAACATGGCCGTGGGGAGCGGGGCAAGTAGTGGATGGCAAGGGGGAAGCCCCTGGGCCTGTAAACAACCCCCACCCCACAATAACTTTCTCTCCAACCTCCTCTCTATTTCCGCTCTCGAAAATAACCTTTTGCAGATTTGATTTTGTCCTGGGGTTAAAATCCAGAAAGGGCAACTACCACGGCACAAAGAGAGGAAGCCTAGGATTGTGCCTCCCTTTGTGGGTGTGGTTCTGTCCTCTTTTACATAATTCGTATGTACGTCTGACTTTGTCACCAAGCATAAACAGCTCCAGAAGGAGCCGATTCCCCCACTAAAGCCCTGCGTGTGGTTTGGTTTTTCCACTTCACATGGGAAGACTCACAGAAACAGGAAGATGCCGTTTCCTGGCACGGCCGATGAAACGTGAAGTAGCGGTTCAAAAACAACAAAACAAAATCACAACGTTTGCACCTTCATTCTCCCACTGTAAATAGTTGCTGGATTTGTTTGGTTTCGTAAAGGGAGCCTAATTCGGGAAAGCTATCCCAATTCGTATGGGGTTGGTTGGTTTTTTTCGGACAAGGATCCCAGGAGGAACAAAGTTGGAAGATCTCATTGCAGCCCCACCCTTCCGGTTTCCACTCTGTTTTTCAAGTCCGTTACGTGTGGGAAACGTTGGATTTGTTTGTCGAATCAAAGTTACTTAGATAAATCATATTCTATAAGGTTGATGAAACAGAATGTAATCCAGGGATACTGGGATGCCTTCTAAATAAATATCCTTAACAATACCACATAAAAACATTGTAATAGCATCCTTTATATTCCCTATCCTTGTATTGTGCTTTTGTGTTCCCAAATAGCTTGAAAAACATATTGGAAGAGGGTGAAGTGGATCAAACAGAATTAAATCTTTCTGCTGCCCTGATCTGTCCAGTAGGTTTAGGGGTTAATCAGAGCTCTGTGAACTCGAGTGACAGCATCATTGCCTCATTGCCCGATGATTTATATTTGCAAACGGATTTTTTACTTTGAGAATTGGCTGGGCTTTTTCAAGTTCCCAAATACACCTGCCAAGCCACACATCTTGTGAAACAGGCAAACACCAACCTCTCTCTCTCTCTCTCTCTTGAGAGGGACCCAAAGATAACTATTCCAAGGGATCAATAATACAGACGAGTTTTGCTGTTTATTACACTGCTAATTGGCACAATAACCAATATTATAGGTAGATTATGGGGTAGATTATAAAGCCATTTTAAAAACAGAATCAAAGAAGAAAAGCAACCAAGCAGCACTAAATAAACAGTATTTGTGGTGGTTTGGAATTGCCTTTTCAGGAACGGAACCATGAAATGGCAACCTGGACCCAAACTTGCCCTCCAAGCAAAGGAAAATACACACAAGTGAGCCGAGGGTGCAAAACAGAATCGGTAGCTCTGTAAGAAGCATTCATAGGCTGGCATCGTCACAAGAGAGCGAAGGAAAAAAGCTTATTAATAATACAGGGTTTTTTATATATCCAATTGTCAAATTAAAAGGGAAACACACGCGCTCTATCTAAACCACAGCTTTCTCTAACCGTCTCCAGTTGTGCTTAGACGGCACATGTCACAATTCCCAGATCTTAGGCCTGTTGGCTGAGAATTCTGGAGTCTTAGTCCAATTGGGAAAAGATATCTAGCATCTTCCAAAGAAACTTTGCCTCTCCGCTCTGTATGTCCTTGATGCCTTTGATCCCATATACTTCTCTAAAGCTTTTACCCACTCAACATGGCAGCTCAACCCCAACGCAAAACTCATCAAGCTTAAAGATTGAACAACGGGCAACAGAGGGAAGCAACTGGATGGCTTCTTCCATATGTGGCTATTCCACCAGTCCACACTCTGTACCCTCTTTGAAGCCCACCTCAAAAAGGACACCCTTTCCACCCCACCAAGGAGCTGGAGATCAACGGAGGTTTCACCTGTCCAGTGGCTTGCAAGTTGTAGCAGATGGTGCCTTCTCTAGTTGGGTGGGATGCTTCTCTGCTGTAGAAGAGGGCCCCCGTGAGCCAGCACAACCCCAGAAAGAGATCGGAGAGGCTCAGGTAGACCAGAGGGCGCACCTGTGGAAAGATCAAAACCAGCAATCCCTCTGGTGATTTGTAGCCTTGCATTAGGACAAACACTGGAGATCTAAGGATAGATGGAAACCATAATCTGACCGTCTGAGTTTCTGGTTCTCACTTCAGAGAGAATTGACCACGCACTGTCAACTCTAGAATGGCAAAACAATTCGTCCTTCCTCAACTGTCTCTTATCCAGATATACTCTCGGTGCAAAGTGTGTCTTAGTAAAAGAGAATTGCGGGGAGTTAAAAAAAACCTGCTACTCAGCTACCCTAAAATTGTCAAGGTTCAAAAATACTGAGATAGATAGATAGATAGATAGATAGATAGATAGATAGATAGATAGATAGATAGATAGATACCGATAGACGGACAGACAGACTAACTGGGCTGTAGAGCAACCATAGATGTTTGGTAAAACAAAAGTAAATTGTGATTCAGCCACTAGCTTCTAAAATTAATATTTGTTTAGTAGCAAAGTGGAAAGGTACTTGTACATTGCAAACATTCCTGATGAAGATCCCTGCTCCTTCCCACTTACTTCAGGAAGCCTCGTCTTGCTTATTGCTTCTCTCTTTTTGTCCATCAGCAAAGGAATTTCCCTTACCTCAGGGGATCTGGTGGTATTCCGGAATATGGTGTAGCCGATAATTGAGCTCGACCCCATGATGCTGTGGAAACAAGGGGCGGATTGGTGGAGCTTGTAAAGTTGCTAGCTCTGGTGCGTTTTTAGAGCGTGTATGAACCTTCCTTTAGCCCAGCAAATTCCCGCTTAATAAACACAACGTAAGCATTTTATTCTAACAAACGCAAAGTCAGTTTAGTCCGAGAAGGGCTGGAAATAAAGACAGGGGTGACCCAACAAAAGCAAATAAAACATATACCTCCATGGCCTTTAGCAACCCCAGAAAAGGGAGACGTGCTTGGTAACCCCTAAAACCCTCAACCAGGTCATTTCCTGCCTGATCTCCTCCTGGGAATCTTTATCTTTATTCATGACAATTATGTCTTAAGAGAGAAGGCTGCCAGGAATACCTCAAAGTAGCCGTGACAGCTTGGATCCAGTGGATGGCAGTGAAAAACTAGGTGGGGAAAAGAGCAAAATTAGATAAGGCATATCCTTGCAAGCCAAGCTATTTGCAGGCTGCTTACCCGAGACCCTCCGGATGTACGTGAAATTGAACAGGTCTCTGAGCCCCCCACCCAGGTCGAACAGCTCTGCAGGCTCTTCCTCGACTCACCTGAGCCCTGTCCCAATCTGGCGGCAGCAGAAGCTCCTGAGCGGCAGCCCCCGGGGCAAAGGAGCCCATGCTGGCAAGTCAAGGAAGGAGCTGCAGGCAGCAGCAACGGGACCAGCTGCGGACTGGCCGGCCAGCCTCCCTCTTCGCCCCACCTCGTTGGTCCCGCCCCCCGCCGGTGGGAGGCACAGCAGGCAGACTCGGTGGTCCAGCAGCCGGTCGGTTTCCAAGAGGGGAAGAAGGGAGGAAAGGAAGAAAAGAGAACAAGCTGGAGGGCGGGAGGTGAAGGAGGGAGGGAAGCAAGACCAGAGCAGGGATGCGAAAAGGAGGAGGAGGAGACCCCTTTCCAGCGGGTCCAGGTCCCACCCAGCCGCTCCAGGCTCTTCGCTCAAGACGCCCCCCCCCCCCGTTATTTGACGGAATTGGTTGGAAAGGCAGCCAGGAAAGAGCCCCCCCCCGCCCCCGACTCCCCTTTTAACTACGGTTCTTCCCTCTAGAGTGAGAGCCACAGGAGTGTCCGGGGGAGGGGCTTCTTCCCCCACCCAAGTTTAAACCCTGGTTGACTTTAGCCCCTTCAGGCAACCGGTCCAGGGGTCTCCCGCTCCCCCAAAGCAGATCCCTTTGAATGAAACCTGGGAATCCGAAGAGCCGCTACCTGATTTTTTGATTTGGGGCTACTCCAGAGTAACTCAGCGTTTCCACCAGAGAGCAAAACGGCAGCTCCATCTACTGATGGGCAGAGGAAACTCGCAACCACTTTGAGTGCCCTGCAAAGAGACGTGTGTGTGTGTGTGTGAGAGAGAGAGAGAGAGAGAGAGAGATTGATTGATTGTGAGAGCTCCGTCTAGTCTCCTCTACCGACCTGAATCCACAGAAGGACGGAAGATCACCTGAAACAAAAGTCAGGACTCCTTTTAAATGGGGTATGGGATGAACTTTCTGGGTCACGCTGGCTGGGGGATTCTGGGAGTTGAAGTCCACAAAAGCAGCCAAAGGTGGACCCCCCCTGGCCTAAACCATGGAGTAACCTTCCCCTAGGTTAAGATGAGCCGTGTTTCTCTCGGTGGCCACACAGTCCCCGAGTCTTGAACTGGCTGGCTTGCTTGAGCCGAGAGTGGAAGGGTTACCTTAATGACCTCCTTGGCCAGCTTTACAGAGGAGGCGCTGAGTTGGATAACCAGACCAATCATTCCCAGCCAGCATGGGAGTTGCCGTCCGAGGCATCTGGAAGGCACAAGGTGTGGAAATGCTTGGTTAAGATGGCCGCTTTGTGTGAGTGTGTGTGTGTGGGGGGAGAAGCCTCCCCCCCCCGCCCCCGCTAAGGCAGCTTCACCCTGGTTGAATGAAACGCCCCCGTGTGCCACCTGTGTTGGGGCCTGGGGAGCCAACGGCTGGTAACCACTGAACCGCGTCCCCTGAAACGAACCGAGGCTTCCCTTGGGGGAAATCCTGCCCTTTGGGCTGCTCTGGGGGCCCAGGGAGGAATTTAGGCTGTCAGCCAAGGAGGCGGCTGCTTTGAAGAGCGGCCTTTGGCTGCCACTTGGCTGCTTTGAAGTGGAGAGGAGAGGGACGCACAGAAAGGCGCCTTTGTCCCATTCCAGAACGGCGCCCACCCAGGGCTGTCATTATCCGAGATCCGTCCTGGTTGCGCTTTCTTAACTGCGGGGTTCTCCTATTTCACCGGAGCATTTATTTGAAAAGCCACAATGAAGGGTGCTGTAGACCAGTTTTCCCTAACTCTTAAAGGGAAAAGCAGAAAGTTTTCTTAAATTTTAATTAAAAACGCCCCAAAATTGTTTGGCGGGTAAAATATTTCTGACATTATTGGACAATGAAACACCTGCCCCGCCCCACTTTAAAACAACACTGTAGGGGGGTTAATACAAAGCCAACGTTCATCTACCCGTTGCACAAGGAGGCTCACCTAATGTCCCAGACCGATGCTGGAAAATAGCTTACTCCTTGGAATGTCATATTGGGCTGTCTGAGGGAGGAATGGGGCTCCCCAGAGCAGGTGCTGCCTTATTTAATAGATGCAGAAAAATAAAATGGCAGCGCATAGAACATTTCCCTGCTCCCAATTCCAACTGGTATTGACAATTCTTTCCTTCCAGTTTTAAGACCCCAAGAAGCGGAGTTGTAGATGGAAACGTCTCGAAGACTTCAGGTTATTGGAGGTAGCAAAGAGTGGAACGGGGCACAGAAATTAGGTTTTTAAGAGCCTGAGCTGTGATAGAAGTTCCTAAACTGTGTGTTGATGAAGAAAGGATTGCAAGTGTCTTTGGAAGAACCAAGTCTTGAGAGTTTGATGTGCTCAGCATGCTGTGTGAATTCAATCGTATTGCAAAGGATTCAGTAAAGTATTCATAATATAAATTAGTTATATTATGACTTGGCCCAATAGCTTTTTCGGCTGTCAGAAAGAAGGCAAGCTGGTCATTTACATTTTCCTGGTCAGAAACACGTTGTGTGTTTGTGTGTGTGTGAGGGCTTGTGTGTGATTCCAGACAGAGTTGCTAAAGGAAAGGTCGAAAGATATAAATTCCCACATTGGCAACCTCAAGTGCAACTTTAAACGTCGAACACAATCTCAGTTCTTAGCAGCTCAACCAGGAGGGTTCATTTTATTAAGGAAGTTGTGATAAAAGAGAAAAATGCCTTCATTTGTTTGTTTCCCCAGTAACCTTTATTATCAAATTTAGTACCCTTTCCATAAAACTGATTTCGGTGAATACTGGTTGGTAAGAGACAGGTGTAGCTTTTGGCTTCACTTTCTCGAACACGTTTCCCCTGGACCAAAGGGTGCTCTATCTCACACACACACACAAAAACCACCCAGAGGGCTAGCCCAGTTTCTCGGATGTTCAGATTCCCCACAACGAGGGAGGAGAGGGGGTCCAACCCAGCCAAACTAGCTTGCTAAGGCTCCAAGTTAGGTCAAGTTCTAAATGTCGCCATCTTGAAAAAATGCCTTGTTTATTAGACCTTATTGGTGGTCTCTGAATGTCCCCTTAGTGAAGTTGGGTGTATTCTCTCCCCAGGAATGGGATGGGTAGGGGGCTATTAAAAGGGCTTTGCAACCTCTTTGAAAGAGCCAGGGGAAGTTTTTGCCTGCTTCGAGGAGCACCAATTGGGACCTCACCCCACACTGTGCGCCACCTTCACCTGCCCTGTTAAAGTTCCTCTTTCTCATTGTTTGACTTCTTTTGGAAGGAAGACAGGATGTTTAAGCGCTTCGAGAGTTCCTCTTTCTTCCCGTCGCTCATCTTGTTCTCGTCGATCATCTTGGTGATGCGGGAGATCTCGCTGGGGATGAACGGGTCCCCCTGGGCGAGGATTTTGCCCATGATTTTGATGTATTGCTCGGCGGATTTGCGCTCGCTCTCTTTGGCCTTGGCCAAATGCTCTTGGCCCTCTTCCAGGAGAGCCTGGCGCCGCTCAGGTTCTTGGGCGGCACCTACAAATTTGCTGGCCAAAGCATCGAATGTTTTCAGGCAGCCTGGCATTCCCATGTAGATCCCTCGGAGTTTCAGCCAGCGCTGGAGAGCACTGGCCTTGACCTGCCCGTCGTAAGGCAAAGGGTTCTCCAGGTCGCCATCTTGGAACAAGTAGAAAACCGGATAAGACTCTTTATCCAGTTTGTATTTTTCTCCCAACTCCATGTTCTGCTTGTCACCATAATCTGTAAAGAGATGCAACGGGAACTCAGGCAGGAGGCTTGGAATGGAAGAATAACTAGTTAGTGGGTGTGCAGGTCACTGCTTGCTTAAGGTGTGATTAACCAAGAGTCCCTGTCAGAGAGATGGGCAGCATATAAATTTAATAAATCAATAAAATAAATAAATAAGTGTGTTTAGGTAGCTTTCACAAAGGCCAAAGTGAAGAAATTTATAAACAGAAATTTTAAGTTACATTTGATTGGCTTCATTAATGTATCACTGTAACCTTTATCAATATAAAGGAACATTCAATCATTTCGAAGGACGAAAATACGCAGCTGGTAGAACCCCAATGTTTTGAAGCCTTGAGATCTAGCAGCTTCTTCCTTGCAAAGCTCATCCCGGCTGAAGCACAAGGCCAAAATGGTGCAACCCTGCTGGAGACTTCAAGCTCCCTTGTGCATTCACCCTCTTTGTGCTCTTGCTTTGATTGTCCCAGGGTGGAAAGAAATAGCAGGTGTCATTTTAAAACAGGGACACAAGGGGAATTTCCACTTCTAAAAGGGTAGCAGAGAGAGGCTTCTTTTAGAAATGAAGACTGAAAGTTGAGCGTTTGGAAACTTTTGGGTTTCCACTGAGATGAGACCCAGGTTACAGATGGGCCAGGAAGAAAAACGGCATTAGAACAGTGAGGGCATTTGCAACCCTGCACCCAAAACCTTGTAATGGCTGAAGGCTCAGTGGTTAGAGCTGATACAGAGGCCACATCTGGAAAGTACCAAACTGAGCACATGACAATTAAGTAAATCCAGATAGTTTTCTTATATGAGAGCCTGTTTGGTCCAGTGGTTAAGGCACCAGGCTAAAAAAAGGAAGGCCGTGAATTCTAGTGCTGCCTTAGCCATGAAAGGCAGCTGGGTGACCTTAGGCCTGTCCCCCACTTTCAGCCTAACCCACCTCACCGGGTTGTCGTTGTGCAAAATATAGGAGGAGGAAGGCATGTTGGACATGTTGAGTTATTGGTCAAAGTAATAAAGGCAGGATACAAATAAATAAATAAATAAAAACCCTGCCTTTATTATTTGGATAAATAACTCAAGGCAGCTAACATACAGTACCAAAATACAGCATGAATTTTATTTGCTGTGCAATTTTGAGAACTAGAGAGATCTTCTTCTTCACCCTCATCATCCCAAAGACCTCAGGTATGCCCAGGCAGGGATCACCTGACAGGGAGTCCCATCTCACCTGAGATGCCCACTTCGGCCACCAGCAAGTCGCTGCTGGATTCCGAACTCTCGGCCACCTTTTTGAACTCATCCTGCTTCTCCCCGTAGGGGTACTGGGTGTCGAATTTCACCAGGACGTATTTGTGCTTTGGGATCACCTGAGGAAAGAGCGACACAAGTAGGGCCTTGAGGAAAGCCACAAGGATTGTCCCGTACCGTATTTCCTCCATCGCTTTCTCTAGCAATGAGTTGAAAACCTGCTGTGGGGTTTTGAGCCATTTTTCTTGGGTCCTGCTGGGCCCACACATTGCTGCAAATTATGTTTTTTTTTTTTTTCAAAGCACACGGTTGGGAGGGAAGACAGCAGCCCACATTGAGCCAGGACATCTTGTCCCTCAGAAGAAGCCTCCAACCTAGCCAGTCAAGGGGGCTCCTGGCAGCACCAGGGAGAAGAAGCCCATGTCCAGGTCAATGTTTCTGAATCCAGACACACACCCAAACAATGGCTAATTTTTTTGGAGGGGAGGTGGGGGTTTGGTCCTTTCTGAATTCATGTTTGTGTCACAGTGGGGAATTTTCCCCTCAGGTTTCAAGGGAGGAGAACATCTCCATTTCCAAATGCTGAGGCCTTGGGTCTTATTCCTTCTATACTGTTGCTGAGGCAAAAAAATAGCCAATGGGGACTCAGGAAAGTGAGGCTGTGTGGGCATTGGTCACTCATGGACTCGGATGGGTGAAGGGCCAATGAAACAACGGAGACCCCAAGCCGGGCTACCAATCAGCTGTTTTGGAGGGAAAAAGGGGGCTATAAAAGGGACAGCACCAGGGCATCTGCCAGAGGAAGAAGAGCCCTCAGGGGTGAAGGAGATGGAGTCACTCGCTGCCTCAGGTTTCCCTGGGTTGGAGTCTTGGAGAGGCCAGAAGAGGCTGAAGTAGTAGCAGCCTTGAAGTCACTCCCCACTGAGCCTCTGGAGCAGCCAAAGGGCCTCTGGGCTGAAGTCCTGAAGAGCTTGGAAGGCCCTGAGGGGGCCAGAGAGCTGGAAGTCCACAGAGGCCAGAACCAAGCAGCCCTGAGAAGGGAACGCTGCCCCTCACCGTAAAGAGGTCCCTCCGGAGCCAGCCGGGCTTGAGGGTCTGAGGGACCCGGGACTCCCCCCAGGAGGACCAGCTGGAAGAGGCACCTGCCACTCAGAGGGAGAACCTGTTATGCTGGAGCGCCTCCCGGGAGGAGCCGCTTTCATGCTCGGTTAGCTCGCTCCCTCAGCCCAAGCGGCGCTCAGGAATCGGGGCCTTCCCGCTGTGGCCTCCCTGGCGACCGTCGGCCCGGATCCCGACCGGTTCTGGTTTAGAGCTGAGCAGTTGCTGCGTCAATAAAGGCACCTCGCCGGGGTCTCTTGGGCGGGGGGGGGCAGGGAGGGGATCCGGGGGGGTTTCGGGGCTCTCTCCCTGCACCTGCCGCGGAGGGGGCCCCTCTTTTCAAAGCCCGGCGGTTCCCGGGCCAGGGGAGGTCCGCCTCGCCCTCGCCGTCCACTTGGACGCCCCGGATTGGCGAGGCGAGGGAAGCGGCCCGCCCCTCGGCTCCCCCGGGGAGGAGCGCTGGGGAAGGAGAAACGAGAGCGGGGCCCGAAGGAGAGGGGAGGCGGCGGCGGCCCCGGGTGGGTCCCATTCTAAGCGGGCCCCCGGCACCGTCCCAGCCCCGCCGCCCCGCTTAGTCCTCGAGGTGCCTCCCTCTCCGGAGCCCGGGATGGCGGGCGGGGTGGTGGTGGTTTACCTTGTAGAAAGTGACGGTGTCCAGCGGGAGCGCGCCCTTGGTGTGCAGCGCCCCGCTCCGCTCCGGCCCCGCGCACAGCAGCAGCAGCAGCAGCGGGAGCAGCAGAGGCGGCAGGAAGCGGCAGGCGCGCCGTCCGGGATTCGCCATGGCGACCTGGTGGCTGCTGGGCGCGCGAGCGAGCGACGGAGCGAGCGGGCGGGCGCTTCCACGGGGAGGGAAGGAGGGGCTGGCGGGGGCGGTCCCGCCGCGCTCGGCCTCGCCCCCTCCCCCGCAGGCCAAGCCGGGTGTAGCGGGGCGGGGCTGCCGGGCTCCCGGAATCCGCGGGGAAGGCCGGCCAACCCCCGGGGCTCCCGGCAGGCCAGGGAGGGGAGGCTGGGAGTCGGGGGCAGAAGAGGCCGGGCCCCCTGCGGCAGAGATGCGGCGCTCCAGCCCCGCCGGAAGAGGGGCGGGGGGGGGGAGGGGGGGGGGGGGGTCTTGAACGGCCGAGCCGCGCCCGCTCGTGAAATGTCCCCCCGGGAAGGCCAACACCCGAGGCGAGGAGCCCCACCGCCTGCCCGCGGGGCCTCTTTCCCGGGGAGCCAATTCTCGCACAAGCCCCGGTTTTTCCCCCTTTTAAACCAGGGCCAGCCGCCCCCTCCAAGACTCTTCAGACCGGCTGAGGAATTCTGGGAGTTGGAGTCCAGCGGTCTTTTTGGAAATGCTGCTCTGGCCCAACAGCATCTCCACGTCCAGCTTTGCGGAATGTCCGTCTTGAAGGGCACAAGGGTTGAACCCCCACCCACCCTTCTAGGCTGCAAAGAGGGGGACTTAAATTGCACCCAGCCGGCCGACCCAGCCTCAGACCTCCAACATCTGTCTCTGCCCCCCCCCCAATTGCTAAAAAAACCTTTGAAAGCACCCCCCCCCCCCCAACCTTGGCAACTGTAAGAGTGGCGGCCTTCAACTCCCAGAGTTCTCCAGCCAGCAGAGCAGAGAGCAGAGAAGGCTGGGATTGAAGGCCGCCACTCTTACAGTTGCCAAGGTTGGGGGGGCTGCTTTAAATGGTGCGTTTTGGGTCCTGGCTCACTTCTTGGCACTGAAAGCAAAACCCCTGAGGATCATGCAACCTTCGAGAGAGGTCGAACACTTCCCAGTCCGAAAGAAGCAAAAAAGGCACAGAAATAGTTGGTTATAAAGAAACCGAGTTTTTTTTTTATATAAATTATAAACCCATTCAGTTTACAGCAGATTGTTAGCAGTTTTATCCTTCTAGAGTTCTGTTGGTGGTCGAGGTGTTTTGTACACAGGCACAAATTAAAAAAAACCAAACAGCAAATCAAAGCAAAGAAGCTCCACAGTGAATAGAACAGGAAGCCCAATACCCCTCTCCTTGTACAGATCAAATGAGGAGGTAAAACAAACCCCATGATTCAATTATCAGGATTTCAAATATAAATTCAATTTCTAAATAGTAAGAAAATGATTTTTTTTTTAAAAAAAAATGATAAACCCTAAACTTACAAAGCTGGAAGGGGAACACAGACAGTTGCACGGATGTTCTTCCTCCTCGAAAGGAAAGTTGAGTTTACAGAAAATATAACCCGAAGGTTTTCATTCCTAGAAGTTGCCACAGGAGGACCCTGAGAGTCACAGCATCACTTGCTCTCAAGCCTTTAGCTCTTTATAAATAGCCCCCCAAGTACGTTGACCCCACTTCCACCAGCCTCGGGCAAAGTAATGATCTCACACACCCAGAATTCCACCCCTTTGTGCAAAAGGGAAACCACCAGCATTAGTTTCCAGAAGCTCCTCTCGCCCTACCTGTTTGGGGTGGGGGCACCTTTTAACCAAGCTCTCGAAAAGATTTCACAATCGAAACAAACACAAGTAATTTGTGTAACAGGTGGCCCGTAACCTCTGAGGAAAGCTTTGGAAATGTTGTTTAAAAAGGCAATCTCAAAAGCGAAGGATTTCTTAGAGGATGGCATTAGTAGTCAATATTCTTCAGAATACTTAAAATTCCAAGAATCATGAAGTGCTCTGACAACAGGGGTTTCACAAGGCTATTAGCCACCATTATATTTGCAAAACGGGCATTTTGAATCACGCTGTCTACCAGACAAACAATCTATTCAGAAGGGACGGTGGAGATTCCCTCCCTCCTTCCTTAAAACAACATTTAGAAATCTTCTATGTTGCTTCTCGACAGCAGCTCTTTCTAGAAATTATTTTGTTGGAAAAAATAATACACCTGCCCTTCTTTTTCTCAGACTAAATAACAAACTCTGCCGGAGTCATGTTTTTCTACAAGAACAGCAGGCTCAGGTAAAGCTCCTTGTTCCTCGCGGGGCAGGTAGGGCTGCCTCCAGAACAGGTGAGAGCCTCTCCTGGGACAGGTGAGAATGGGCAATGAGAAGACAAGATGGATGTGCTGGCAGACAGCACTAAATCCGGCTGAACACCCACCAAGGCCTTCAAAGTCCCGGCTAATGAGAAAGTAAGCCCTACAGTTGGGCTTACCTGACTGATGCTACCTGCTTATCTTCCTGGGCACCAACTCCACATTCCCAAGGGGCTTCCTGTCTGGCCACGGATCGTTGCGCTTAGGAAGAAACAGGAGCTCTCCCCCCCCTGGATTTTAGTACCCACGGATTTAAAAAAAAATACAATGGTAACCAACCAACCCTCTCAAGTAACTCTGAAAATACCAGCTTAATGATACCACAGAACAGCGAAACCTGCTAAGCTGTGCACCCCAAAAGGCCAACTTGTTGTCAGTAACGGTGACTGGCTGCGCAGGGGTGCAACCCCTTTTCTCACCCAACAACCCTGAACGTCAAAACGCTGAAAAATTCCATGGCTCAACAGGCATTTTGGGAGTCGCTCCCAAAACCTGTTCCGAGTGCGCAGAGGGCGGGGGGACGGTTTGAAAGCGGTTGGAGTTTCTTTTTCTCCGTTCTTGGGTCCCATCCAAAATCCATCTCATACACCTATTCCCGAAGGGATTCGGGGGTACTTTGAAATGAAGAGGAAATACGAGAAACTGTGCCTCAGCTCAACTCCGCCAGCTTGTCTTGACATGCAGCTCTGAAGGTGGAAGAAGCATCAAGGCAACACCGCACAACTTTACAGACTTTTAACACAGCTCTCTTGAGGAGGGGTTTACGTCGATAACCTTTTACCTGATTCCTGTGGAGTTCTAGGTCCAGTTGCATTTCTAAGCAAGGCTCTTCCACTTTCTTTGAAGCAACTGGAGGAAGCTTTAACTGAGAGCACCCTTCTCCGACACTTCCGGGGCACGGAAGAGGAGGTTCGGTGCTGGAACCGACGCTGGTCCTCTTGCCAACCAATTCGAATGGCTGTACGGGAAGTTGCATACGTAAAGGAGAATAAAAAGACCCTGTTGCAGATGAGATTGTCCAATGGTCAGGTTTACTTGGCTGTGGCAGAAGCAGGAAGAGCCCGAGAGAGGCTTGGGGTGGGGTGGGGTCCACAGCTGACCTCAGGCCTGGTCACTCGCTTCTCTACGGCCAAAACGTGCACGCAAACTAAATGCTGCCTTGCCTACGGGGAGGGGGAAGTACAAATTCCGTTGAAATATGCTTTACACTGGATCCCTATGGCTGCTTCTGAAGAGTGTCTCAACTCCCCCTCCCCCAGCCAAGGGAGGCGCCAAGCGTTCGGCCGGGGATCCGGAACCTGTTGCCGTCTGCTTGTGAACGCGTCTAAGAAGTGGTCTAACCCTGGCCGTGGAGGGTCCCTGTTTCCATTCTTTTAATGTACAATAATTTAATCGGTTTTTATATATCTTTTTTAATACATAGAAAAAGTTTGTGATCAAAGGTCCTTCATGCATGTATGAGGAAGTTCCAGATTTTAACACAGAAGGGATGGTAGATGTTGCTTATTGGACGCCAACGCTTCAATCTGGCTTTCTGCACAAGGAGGCATTTCATCAAACCTTTAGATTCTTTATTGTATCAAGTCTCTTTTTCAGCAGCTCTCCAATTTCTTGAACCGCGTGCTGGTAACTACTCTGGACTTTCCCTAGCGCAGTCTTTGTAAACTTCCTTTCTTCCTGGATGAAAGAAAAGGGCACGCACACAAGATAAATCAGAACCCAACTGGACGGACACCTGGCTTATTCCCATAAAAATCTCCAGGGGATGATAAGCATACATTACAACCGTCTTTGAGTTTCTAAGAGGAGAAGCTGGCAAATGACAATTTTTAAAGGAAGAAAAGAGTTTAAGAAGGGTGCGTGGAGTTGGAGCAGCCGAAGTATCTGTGCCAGGAACTTCAGACTGGTTTGCCAGCTGCAAGTTTTTCCACACACAAACATTTTGAGCAAAAAGCTGAAAACTGAACAGAAAGAGCAGGACAAACGCTGACCATAGGAAAGCACTGATCTAAAAGCCATTATTTCTTACCTGCAAGAGTGAATTATTGTCTATGTACAGCTCTTCAAGTTTAAGTGCAGTTAAATTAATTTCAAGCCCTTTGAGGTGATCTATCACGTTGGAAGCGAGCCTCTGGAGTCCAGAAACATAATCTTGGAAGCTGGTGAACACAGGAGGCTACAAAGACGTGCGAGAGGGGAAAGTGTAAAGAGGCCTTCCTTGGGCCTGCCCTCCTCCACTGTTGAATGAACCGTACAGAGCATTTGCTCTCGATGATCAGGAATCAGAAGTCAAGCTGTGGCTTGTGGGAGGGCGGGAGGAAGAGGAGGAAGAGGAGGAAGGAGAAAAGGTGCCAGGGTCTAGCTTACCATGGCCACGCTGCCTTCTTTTTTCTTCTTCTTCTTCTTCTGCAGGCTTGATTTCCAGGGCCGGAGGACGGCGTCCGAATAACCGCAGACCCACAAGACGATGGAGATGGTCTGCGAGGAGGAGGAGGAGGGGGTGCTTTATAGGGCCGTTGCTGCCTTTTGCAGCAAAGCAGGCTGGGTGGCTCCCACCGCCCACACTCACCTCCACAAAGAAAACCAGGTTCTCTAAAATATTTGGGTGGGTTTTGAAGCTGCCCTCCCGGATTTCCAACAAATCACCTTTGCATTTATTGACCTGATCTTAAGAAGAGAAGGAGAGAGAGGGGGGGGTGGGGGGAGAAAAACAGCTTGTGAATATTTAATATCCTTTTGCAAAGCAACACCGACCCCCCATCCCTTCTCTTTGCACCCCAAAGCGAGTCCACCAGCAAGGAAGCAGCCTTGTCAGCTGTGAAGCAAGTCAGAATTCTCGGGGACTTATTGGCAAAACTGGCATACCTGTTAGTTGCTCCAGTAACGATTTCAAACAATTTCCTATTCGCTCTTGAATTGCTGTGGAATCTTCTGCAAATAAATGAGGGAGCCAACCGTTTATCCAATCAGAAGAGGCTTATCGTAAATGCACAAATAAAGGGGGGAGGGGGGGCGTGTTAGAGGGAGCAAAAGGAAAATGCAAGAATGGCACAACTCAGTCGTAAAAGTTGTGGACTTCAACCAAGTTAAAAGTTGCCACGGTTGGACAGTACGGGACTCATCCTTACTCCCCACTCTCTCCCTTCAGCCCCAGATGGAAGGAAGTCGGAGGGCTTACCTAAACCATTGGTATCTAATTCATAAATTTCACTAACTAGATAGAACAAGCCGATTTGGGACTGGCAGCTCCCACTGTCAAAGAAGCTGGCCATCCGGGAAGGAGGGGGGCCGAGGACCGGATACTGTGGAAGGAGGAGAAACACAGCGTATCACATACTTTCCCCCCCCCAAAAAAAAGGACAATGTTATTTGTGATTTAACCCAATTTGTGTTATTGCAATTGGTCTATTTAAAAAAAAAAATTCAGTGTTCTTTCCCAGGCCCGTACCTGAATATTTTTCTGTAAAAGCCACTTCCCCGATCTCACTGCATCGTCCAGCTGCCGCAGGAGAGTCCGGACGGTGTCAATCTTGGAGGAAACTCCATTCTCGGTGCTTTTTTCTGAGTTCTTCGGCTGGCTGCTGTGGCCGAGAGCCGGCAGCCCACTTATTAACCGTAATGTCAGGGACCGAATCCGCAACCAGGTGGTCTCTTCCTCCAAGGAGTATTTTCTGTGCTCTTCAGAAATATTCCTGAGAGAGAAATGGAAAGTGGGAGAAGTTAAATCCAGAAACCTATACGCAAGCCGCCTGTTTCTTTTTTTATGCCTATCTCCTGAAACTTGGGAGTCTAACTCAACAACATTGGTGGTCTCCCTTCCCTTCCATCCACAAACTACGGTAAAAACTTATTTTAATAGACATTTTGCAAGTCCGGGGGAGGAAAATTAAATTAAATCCAAATGGATGTAATGTATACCATTTGCATACTTGTGTTTTGTTATTCCTTTTGGGTCATTATGCAAATGCACACTCTTCTGGAAACACACCCAAATAGGTTCCTACATTGGAGTGAAATCTGAAGTAAAGAGCCGCCTTCTGAATGGAGCTATGGAGCTTATACTTAACTGGATCTATTATAATCCAGGGTGATCTATTTATTTCAGGGGGCTGGATAAATACCCAGGGTAAAACCTACACCGTCCCTGGATGTATTCCTGTTTCCCTTCAGATCATATAAAAAAACTTCTCCCGCCCAACATAAACGTTTGTGCTTACTTGTCTTTCGGGTCCCAATTAAATAGGACAGTGAGGTCTCTATTATCCCGCAGGTCTTTCCAGGGAATGTCATCCTCTTCCAGACTTAGGCCCATGGATTTAATACTTTCTTCCAAACTTGTTGATCTGGTTCATGAGGAACCGAACAGAAAGGCTGGGTTAGGCACTTAAAAGAGTTTGCTCAGGTTTGTTCAGGGTTTTTTTTTTTTTTCCAATGTGGCCATCAAAAGTCTCCCGACTGCAAGGGAAAACGCAGCAGGTGACGGATTGTGTTTTCATCAAAAGCCTTACTCTCTATGAAAACAAGCCAAACATGGCCAGGTATGCGTGCAGAACACGTAAATGAACCATTTCCAGGGTGCTGCTGTCAGTTTCCTGGGTAGAAAAAGGGACCCGAGCCCAATTTCAGGCGTTGCTAGGAATCCTCCTTCCGTTTTTACGCAGTATCTATCGCTGCTACGCAAACCTGACTCGTGTTTGCCGCCTTCCCAGGAAAAGCCCTTGCCGCGTGACAGACCTTTCTCTGGACTCACATATTGGCTTCCAGGAGGAGATCCAGCAACATCCGTTCCGTGCGGACTTGTGCAAAGTGAAGGGAGGCGTTCAGCCTGTTCCTGAAAGCGATGAATTCTGGGATCTTCTCAAACGCACCGTATTTATAGGCCTGAATGATGTATTCTGAGGTCTGCAAAGAAAGCACGGGGGGGCCTCAAGGCTTGAGGACTGCCCAAGGGGGGGGTGATGTAGCAACTGACCCAGGGTGGGGCGGGGGAATGCTCAAGAGGCTCTTTCCAATCCTTAGGGGCCCCCCCCAGCACTTGTGCAGCCTTCACTCTTGAGACTTGTACAAACTTTCATGAGCTCGGTTTTAGGTTCAGCCTTGACAGCTGCTTTCTCAAGAAATTTGGGGGACGGGAGGGTGGAGAGCAGGAAGCGCTGTGGCTGAACTTCATCAACCTCGCAGGGCTGGCACAAGGACAGCGGAGGAAGTATGGCCAAGGGCTTGAAGGTTTACAAATGATTCGTTCACTCGTGCAGGTATCGACCCAACCACAAGTCCATTCCTCCTTCCCTCCCTCCTGCTTCTCCTACCAGGCTCTGGGTATCTACGTGAGGCCGGGCAAAGGGAGAGGAACGGTGGGAAGAGCTGGCTCTGCTTCAGAGGACTTTGCACATGGGTCTCTGAAGAGGAGAAACGGGTGCTTCCTCCTGTTCCCACACTTACATCTTTCTGGTTGGAGTGGAAAAACCTGAGTGCAAAGTTGCAGGATTGGGACGCAGCAGCATAGTGGCCGAAAGCTGTGGAATAGCGGGTCAGCAGGTATCTGCAACGCAGAAGGCACAAACCAACAAATCAACGAAAGGGGTGCTCACAAAAGCAAGAAAGCTGGCTCAGCTTTCCCAGCGGAAGGAGTATAGTTTTGGGGGACCCCTGCCGTTTCTTCCCATTATTCCCCCCAAGTAAGGGAAACCCGGCGACTGATTTTAACCAAAATTTTCATTTTGGATGCGTAACGAATCGTCTCAGTTTAATAAACTTGGGTTGTTACCGAGATATACCCTTTTAAGATACTTTTGCCTGGATGATGGAATCTTTATTTACCTCTAGGAACACTTGAGCAAAGGGGTGTATTGGAGGTTGCTCCAGAAACTTTAAGGTCTTCGCTGCAAAGGGTCACAGCGGCACCTCTCCTTGCCCCAAGACCCCCACGGACCCTTCCCTAGCCTCTGGTGAATGGAGGCGAGACCAGGCAGACCTTCCCTGCCCAAGAGAGCAGCTCCATAAAGCCCCCTCCAACAAACACGCCCCCAGGAAGAGGGGCGAGTTACTCACCCGATGGTATCGTGTTGTATGTGCTTGGCGTCGAGGCTGGAGTACAGCTCCACCACGGGCTCAAAGGCCCCCAGCATGCAGTAGATTCGGATGAGCAGCAATTTGAACTGGGCGTTGGAAGGGCTGGAGGTCAACCCTTCCTCTAGCAGAGTCAAGCACTGCCAGACAGCCGATTCCTCGCCTGGATGGGGGAAGAGGGTAAAAACACAGCCGTGAAGCCGCGCGTGAGGCGAGAAGACAAGGAAGTCCAGTTTTTCTTCAAAGCTGCACTCCCTTTCATAATGAGGGAAGAAATTCCAAGATTTAATGTGTAAAGAACACCTTTACGATGCCCCCAAACTCCAATTCTTCTGCTGCTTTAGCAGATAATAGGCTCGATCTAGTCTTACGTGAAGAACAGAACCCTCCCTAATTTTTCCATGGCACACGTAGCTGTAGAAATTGCTTGAGCTTCACCCGCTGAGTTTTATTGTTAATAACTTAAGCAAGCTATAAGCTCCCCTTCCAAAGTTATTTCTGATCACAGACAGGTGTTGTAATGACATACCTGCTTCCAGCCAGAGGTCAAGCAGCAAATGAACAGCAAGCAAGCAATAGTAATCTGAAAACTGTAACTCTGTTTTCAAACAGGATTTTCCTGGGGCGGGGGAACAAAGCCACAAAACAGAACATTTTATGCTTTCAAACATGAGCTACCTGGGTAAAAACGCCATTTAACATTTCTTGCAGGTTTACTTAAAATACTAAACTTCCAATTCTCCAAAGTCCAAATGTAACAGTGACCAGATTTAACCAGCAGGGCTAAAGAACTTGCTAGTCGGTGAGTGATGGACTAGAACTCCTCAGACAAAGGTTTAAGCCCGACTGGCGAAGGCCAGGGCAGACCCCACGAATGGCCGCGGGGCCCTAGAAGTCTCCTCACCGAAATCCAATCCGTGCCGATAACGCAGCATCAAGTCCTGGACTGCTGCCAGTTTTTGAGCTGTGTCGTCCATGTTGTGGAAGAGTCCAAGCAACCGTGTCAACTGCATCACACACAGGTGCTGCTGCAAAGCTTTGATATTCGCTGGGAGCGCAAGCCGGCCTTCCGGCGGGACAGAAAGGGGGATGACCCCCAACAACTGGTTGATGAACTGCAAACAGAAGGAGAGCGGCCTGTTATAAACACAGCCCCGGGAGCCCAGGAGGCAGGAGGCGGGAGCTGCCGGTGAGGCTACCTTTGTGTATTGCGTGGACGGAAGGAGGTCGACGAACACCTTGAGATCCGTAAAGCAGCAAGGTTTGTCCCCAAACATCTTGAAGTACTGGAACATGAGCTCTTCTGGGTTGCCTAAGAAATAAGGAATCAGCGACTGAAAAGCGGCACAGTCGGATTTTGGATAGTAAAACTGTCCTAATATTCACGAGGTCTCCTGATCCAATAAAAAGCCAGTCAAGGCCCAGAAAACCGCTCAGGAGAGTCTGCGGCAAAGCAGCTTCCCAGTTATTCACCAAACTGGCTTTTGGGGGATTCTGGGACTTGAAGTCCCTCCCCCATCTTAAAGTTGCCAAGGTTAGGAAGACCGATTTAGGGTTTACTTAATTAACAAACACTTCCCGTGCAAAGCCAACCAAGCACCTAAAAAAATAAAAATGGGGGGCCAGGAAGGGCAACGCAGGCCTCTTTACCCTGTGGCATTAAAAATACAGCCCAGGGACTCCCCCACCCTGGGCCGGTTGTTCCCCCCCTTAAAGCAAGTAAAGGTTCATTCAGGTTTTCTTCTTCTTTTGAGCACCGAGGATCTGCACAGAGACGTGAGCACACCTTGCACTACTGCGACTCAGGGGAGCCTCGGCCTCTGCGTGTTTATCTGCCTCCAGGAAAACTGCCAAGTTTTATACTAGAAGGAAAACGGCCTCCCCGGTGACCTGCTGGATGCCTGCAATTCTTGTGCAGAGTTTACATCAGCTGCTGCAAGTCCCCTGACCCTGTCTCCCCCTTGCCCCCCCCCGCCCCCCAAGAGGCTCTACTCCGGCACCCCTGCAGCCACCCTTACCCAGTTTCTGTTCTTCAGGGTAGCCTCTGTGCCGCAAGCGGCTGATCAGCTCCAGCTGGGCCAGGTAAGGTCCCCGAAGTGGGCGGGCGCTGTTGGACTCGTGGATTAGCCGCTGTTCAATGAACGCGACGGCCTGCTCTGTGCTGTGATGCACATCTCCTTCCAGAGAACTGAGCACAAGAAGGGCAGTGAGACCTAGTAGCTCCTGCCAATCTGTCCAGCTCCACGACACGCCTCTGCTCCCTCCTTTCTCCTTCTAGTGAAGATATAAGCCCCCCTCCCTCCCAAAGCCCTCCAAGGGGAGGATACTCACTGCTCCCCTTCAGCTGGAGGCGTCCAAGCCATGCCGATCAGCTGAAAGAGGGAATCGAAGTAGACCATGTAGAACTGCCAATCATCTGGGCTACAACAGACAAAAGGAGGGGGAAGCAAAAAAGCTGAGGGACAGTGGAGGAGGCCTCCCTCTCTCGCTGTCTCTTTTGTGAGCGTTCAGGGGGGGCCGGCCATGGAAGGAAATCAAAACCGTCCCCTGAAAGGTTCCCCCCCGCACCCTCCAGTGGCCGTGCATCGTGTGGCTCGTCTGAACACGGCAAAAAGGAAGCGCCCGGATGAATGATGCGTGCAGATCAGGGAGCCTTTGAAATGGCCAAGGTAAGTGAGGGAAAGGGTGGCTTGTTAACCAGGCCCTGGATTGGGGGGCAGGTCAAAGAACGAGGCAGGTCAGGCTAAGCAGTTCTAGTCGATGAGACGGACGATGCCTCCAAGTGTAAAGTGTAAAAAGGAAACCAAATGTTCAAAGCCAAGAAAAGGAAGGATTCCTCTTGGGGGCCTTCTAAGGTTTTTAGTAGCCTGGGGAACAACCGAAAGGCAACCGAAAGGATGCGAAAGGGCTGCCCAAGGTACGGCAGTGACGGCCCCGCCTACATTTCCTTACTTTTTAAGCAGAAGTTTCCTCGAGAGAGCGTTGCACTCTGGCCACTTGCCCAGCTTCCTGTACATCTCCATGCACTTGTTTTCTCTGCTCTGGAGCGCGCTGGTTAACTTGTCTAAATATAACACACGCACACACACACACACACATCAAATGAAAATGCGCATTAAGGAACGTGACGGTTTCAGAAACGAAATCCCCCTTTCATCCAGCAAAAGTGGGGCTGCAGGGAGCCAGGGGAAGTTTCCGGGGGTTTAATTTCAAAACGGCCCTTATACAACGCCAGGTGCAAAATAACTGGCGCAGACACACATTTGTAGGTGAGACCATGATAAAAGCACAAAAGTTTCGCAAATGGAGGCAACACTGAACTGCAGACAAGCCTCTGTGTGACAGATTACATCTCTTTAACAAAGGCACTGGAAAATTTTACCTCCCAGTTTTCCTCTCACAACATCCAGAGCTTCTTGGTATTTTTCCAAGCGTTCTAGAATCATGTAGTAAAGTTCCACCTAGTAGAAGTGGACAGCAAGAGGGAGAGATAAATCAAGAGGAGAGAGAGCGTAACTTGCCACCATTAGCTCCACTAATTTATCTTCGGGGTTACCCTTTAAGAAGGGGAGGGATATTTCTTGGACCGATAAGTTGTACCGTCAACTGAAATAATTTTATTGCAACTGACGTTGGCCTTAAATAGAATTGGAAAAAAGTCTTACTTCTGCTTCAGCTTCGATTTTATCTTCTTTCACCATTTTTTCTACCATCCTTTCAGCTAGGGGTAAAAACATGGTTTTTGAGAGCTTTTCATCCTGCGCAGATATTGACTGCAAGAAAAAAACACAATAGAACTGCCATATAGAGAACCAGCCCACCGTCTGGCTAACATAACACCGTTGCTGTCTAGTTTTTCTCCAGAGGAGCTAAAGGAAGGAAGGTGAATCACACCCTTCTTTCCAATTCACCACAGGCCCAATTCAGAGTCTTCAGTCCGGGTGAAACATTCCAACCAACGACAGAGGAGCGACCAGCCAACTGGCTGCAGTTTTATGCTCACTATTCCAGAAGAGCGACGACAGGCACCTGACGCAACAGGCGCTCCACTGATGCGGATGTCCCACAAATACAACGGAGCAGCAACTTTGTAAAAATAAATGAGCCACACTGCGTAAGACTCTGGCCATTCAGCTGTCCTGACTGCTTCAAGTGACAGTCAACTTGTCAAGATTTCACCCAGTTCCTCAAAGGACTCCAAGTTTCCTTGTAAATCCTCAAGCTAACTTATGAGTCTTAAGCACCAACTCCAGAATTTAGGCATTCAATGGAAGTGAGAGAGGAAAACACAATGCGGAGTTTCTTTTTCCCTTTTCTTCACCTCAGAATGGGCTGCAGGTAGCACTCACCATCCCTGCTTATGTATGACTCAAATGAAAATTTAGGGGTCTGCAGAAGATCCTTGCATTGCCCAGTCGAGAAATGTTCTCATTTCACAGCATCCAATTTGTTGATCTAATTGCACTATGAAAACAAGATTTAATGTAGCCCACTCTCAACCTATAACCCTAACCACATGCTCCCTGTAGCTCTAGAAGACACCAAGTTAAGAAAGGTGGTGCCGCTGCGTTACAACCTGTGCTTGCAATGCACGTTATCTATTTCTAACGTCTACTTAGCATTTCCACATATTTTTATGAAATCTGGTACCTACCTGCATTATCAAACTCATCACAGACCAAAAATAGTATGGGTTTTTAGGGACAATCTTGTAAAGAGCCATTCCAGCCTGGAAAAGAAGAAAGCATAAATCAAGATGCTTCACAGAAAAGGACCCGCTGGTCAAAAGCTACCACCTTCTAGCCAACAATGACCTCTAAGGAGTCTTTTCACAAGTTCAAAGTGTTTGCTGACAGGAAGGGAACGAAGGGTGGAGGTTCCCTTCCGTTACATTTTGGACTGCAGGACTGCAACCTAGGTGGGCAGGAGCTGCCACCCCCCTCTTCTGTCTCCTCTGGCCCCAGCTGCTCCTTCAGGTATTTGCTTTCAGAGGGAACAGGAAACAGCAATCAAAGCTCTGCCGTGACCTGAAACCCCCTGAGGTCATAGGGACTTCCTTCCAAGGGAGCCTCAGCAGCTCCTCAGGCCAAAAGAGACAGAAATTCTGTGAAGAAGCCTCTGTCTCCCCGAGAAACAACGTCTATAATGCTGGCAAGTACCTGCTGCATCTTTTTATATTCTCCGACTCTTGCATAAGCCATGAAGAGATGAGAATGATATTCCTCACTGCTGGGAACTTTCTTCACAGCTGCCTCGTAGAGTTTCGTGACCAGCTCGGCTGAAAGCAGATATTCTAAGCATTAAAAGTAGGCAGGTGAAGAGCCCTTTCGTTATCGGAGCACCTGGAGACCTTCTCTTTCTTGGGGTGGCACCGGGGCTTGGCATCTATAGACCCCAAGCATCCCAACGGCAGTATCTACTCTCAGCTGGCAGTCTGAGGGATCAGGTTTAGCCTCATTCATTCCCCAGAATGTTTTGGGGCTGTAATATGGGAAGTGTATGAAAATGGTTCCCTGGCCTAGATGTTGGCCATTAATACTAGGAAGTCCTGCCACCAGCAAGCAAAACAACAACAACTACTCATTAATTCAGAAACTGTTTCTGCTCCACACCTCTTAAATTCCAGCAAGAATGAAAAATAATATTTCCTTAATCTTCACTAAATGTAGCTAAAGATCATCCTTCTGCCTTTGAATTAAGAGTTATAATTAAAATCTGGGCAAAATAGGATCTGTGGTCATTTTTGAGATGGTTCTCTCTTCCATATATTGAAGAAAGGGCCGATGAGACGCACGTGGATTGGAAGGAGAGATGGACTTCTTCAGAATGAAAATAAAAGGCCTAAAGGGGTAAGACTAGCTGGGAAACGTACGCCGGTGCATCTCTCGATACAGGATTGTCAACGCCTGCAAGGAATTGTCATCCGTGGGTTCAAGGGCTGCTACTTCTTGGGCCAAAGTAAACGCTTCTTCTTGTCTCCCAGTTCTTTGCAGGCCAATTGCTTTCAAAACCTGCATGCAGATCAAAGAATAAAAGGTTTCATGGTAGCTGTCAATAAGAAGGAGGGTCATGAAAAATCCCATTCCAAGAATAATCAACCAAGAAATGGATTGGTGGGTCAAATGTTTAAATCTCAGAAGTTGAACACCAACTCCGATTTACCTTAGGATACTAAGCCATGATGAGATGGACAAATATGTTGAAGAAGAAGGACTTCAATCAACTGGAGCTTATGATCAGCATGGCAAAGGTCATCTCACCAGACAGGGGACAAATCAGTTGCAACAAAGGGAAAAAAACTGCCCCACCAAGGATGACTTCAAAGCTTAGCTTTAAAGACTGCAGCTCTGGTTGTCTGACCCAGCCCAACCCTTTCTAGGGAGGCGGCAGACAGAAAGCAGACTCTGGCCCTTGCTTATTCAAGATTTAAGACAAAGACAACGTAAAAAAAAATAAACGGTGAGCTCACCTTAGCACAGTGAAGATCTCTGTGCTTTTTTAGCAGTTTGTCTGCCTGCTGGATTGCCATTTTATTATTGCCATTATCAAGATAATCTAAAGAAAAGAAGGGAGAGAGAATTACCACAGACTATAAAGTTGAGAGTCAGTTCCCTGCCCCAATGGCAGGGTTTCCAGGTGAGCTGGTCTACAATTCCCATCCCTGCAGATGAGCTGGACTACAATTCCCACCCCTGTTGTAATGGGTGGAGTAACCGAAATAGGCTCCGTCTAATACACCAGTAGGGCATCCTTCTGAGAGCAGCTTATTCCCCATGGAAAAGTTTTCTTGTTTGGATTAGAAGCGAGTGGCAGGTCTTGGTTTCTGGTGGGAAATGAATGGGTTCTGCCCTCATGGGGGCTTCCTCTGATGTTTGGTGACCTCTCGTGGGGGTCAACATCCTTAAGTCTAACTCATTCTTTCACAAGCCATAGTTGGAAGGTGTTTGGTCTCCAGCTCCCAATCTGACTTGCTGGAAGAGAAACCAGCCAGAACTCCTAGTTATGAGGGGTCCTTGATGCTCTCTGGTCGTTTTCTCCTTTATTGGTAACTCCTCATCCATCGATCATACTGAACAAACCCATGGGAGAAGCTCCTAGGTATGGCCTAACCAATCTTGCTGGTAAGAGGAACAAAACAGGTTTTTTTTTATGATCTAGGATGAAGTACAAACAATATGAATTCCATCTATGATAGATGCAAAAAGAGACTCTTAATAAGGAAACTTTATGGATATTTTGCCACCATATGAAAGGAGCAGAGAATTAAAGATGTGACGGTCAACCACAACAAATTATTTCAAAACTGCTAATTCAACTCCTTAAATATTAAATATGATTCTCAGGCTGGATTTGAGAAAGTTAACAAAGTTTAATGAAGCTTCTATACAATAGAGTCTAGACCATAAATTAAAACAAAAAGCAAACACCAAGGGAAAGACTTTTAGCTCTCGTTAAAGAAAATATTAAATGAGATAAAATCAGAACTTGTCTGGATATTACATTAATTGTAAATGGAGTTATATCCCCCAAACAAAAATGTTTTTTCATGACAGGTACCAATTAATATTAACAAACACACTGTTTTGAAATATTATTCAAAATAATACTAAATTGTTTCCAATCTTTTCCAGCATTGTCTTTCGATACAGAATTTGTTCAACACCATAGTGTTCATATCTCCAATTTAGAAACATATCTGATATGTACATAGAATGCTACGCATTTTTAAAAAGTGGTTGAGAAACCTACTTTCCCATTAAAGAGACTGACTGCTCAAAGATTATTTTTAGGAGGCATAAGGCAGTTTGTCAAATGTAATACAAAGCAATTCTGACCTAATTCTTGTGAAAAGAACCAAGTACAGACAAAACCCTGAAAATGTAGCTGTTGACTTTCATGAGAAATGCAGCAACAGCCAGGATAGCTGAGCCTATAAAGATGCACCGTTAAAATTTGCTTTATCAGAAAAAATTTCAGATCTGCCCCAAAGCAATGCTCTCCCGACTAGCCTTTTTTAACTGACAAGTTAGGAAACACTGATTTTAGGCTGAGCTTTCTCTTTTTTGAGGCTCTCCTGTCAATACTACTTTTTATCTTATTCATCGATCTATGCAAAACTGTAAATAACCCTGTCCAGTTTTAGCCAATACAAAGATAGAAAAGTGGCAATGTGCAATACTGTACAAAGCAATTTTCTTAAGCAGCAAAAGTAAATTTAAAGCCAGGGGAGAGACAAATTGTCCTGACTGCTGCCTCTGAATGAAAGAAACCATTCCTCGTGAGCTTTAATATGAAGCAATTGAGTCAAACAATGTGAGGGATATGTATAACCTAAAGCAAAATAATAATACTTGGACTCAGTTGGAAGATCACGCTTATAAGAAAGAGGCTTTCAGGAGGCATGCTGAAAGAACAGCTCAAGCATCTCACCAAACTATCCTGATCAAACAACAGATATATCAGAAATCTTGTATTTACAGGTCAGTCTTTACAAAAGCCACCTAGGAGAACCAGGCACCAAACTTTTCTAGACAGCCTGAGTTGTTTTCACTGTTCTGTTTCTTGTGGACCAAAATAAATACATTTTAAATATATATTTTTCACTGTTTTTTTAACTTCTTCATCAAACGGAGCAAAAAGAGCACTAGCGGGTGGAATCTTCAGAAGTTCACCATCTAAGTTTTAAAGTCACCTAACACCCTGGGCGCTCCAGTGCAAAGTTCTCACAATCAGGAGAGGAAGTCCTGCAAGAAGCTAAACTTCATACCAATTCCTGTTTCTGCAGATTTAGTAAGCTCAATATCTCCTTATTCCCATCCCTGTGTGAATTCTAGATCAGCCCTCCAGGGGATTTCTGAATGGTGCCTTTTCCCTCCCCACTCCAACCCCCCAAACTCTGTACTTGGTCAGCAACCCCTGAAAAATGTGGGAAGGAGGGGTGTGTGTGTGTGTGTGTGTGTGTGTGTGTGTGTACACATATATATAAACATGCCTATAAAAAGGAGAAGCCAAACATTTTATGGTGGCATCAGACTCCTTCTTTCTAAATCATAGGCAGCTGAAAAGGGGCAATAAACCACATTCTTTGGGGACCCACCACAGAACTGTGGAAAAGCAAAAAAAAAATACTTTAAGCAGGCTGCCTATTAATAGAACTAAAATCAGCACTTTTGATAGCTGGACTTACACTCAGTCCAGGGAATCCTTTGCACTCCCTGCAACTCTATTGATGAAAAACTTTGTTTCATGAGGACGTGGGGTCCATCACGCAAAAAGAATGGGGGGGGGTCCTGCTCCCCAAAGGCTTGGATATTGTACAGTTATAGAGTAGCATTGCTGGACTTTCAACCCTCCTTTCTTTTTGGGGGGGCGGGGATCGTCTCTCCATGATTTCACCAGGTAAAACTTGATGGAGATTCTTTGCAGATTCTCCCCTCCACCCAAAAGCTTTCCCAATAAAGATACTGGGGACCTGGGAAAAAGGGGGGGGGGGGGTTCCCTCACTCCCCAGATTAAAGGTTTTTGCTAGCCCCCAATTTAAGGCCACTGAGGGGGAAATTATTCCCAAAAGCCCTTTTAAAGGCACCTTCGTCCCTCCTTGAGCAAAACCAAAGCCTAAAAAGGGGGTCCCGACCCAAGAGGGATGGAAGGGACCCCTCTAGATGGCACCCCGGGATCCCCTCAGAGCGCGCCTTACGCCCCCCCCCCCCCCCCCCGGGGCCCCCCCCCCCGGGGAAAAGCCCCCCCCCCTCCGAGAGCGGCCTGCTTCCCCCCTCCTCCCACCCCCGCCACCCAAGACGGGGGTCCCGGGAGGGGTCCCGGCTTCACGCGCGGCCCGCGGAGGCGGCCATGGAGCCCGGCCGTCCCCTCCCTCTAAGCGGGCCCGGCGACGCGTGCGAGGGGAAAAGGCGGGAAGCGCGCGCGGGGCCTACCGTAGATGGGCCGCAGGCGCCGGTCGTTCGGGTCCTGCACATGGCCCCGCGCACCCGCCGCCGCCGCCGCCGCCATGATGAGAGCGCAGAACCGCAGCGCGCAGCCTCCACCGCCGCTGCCGCCGCCGCCGGGCCTGCCCGCCTGCCCGCCCGCCCGCCCGCCTCTGCTCTCTCTCTCTCTCTCCCCCCCCGCTCTCTTCCCCCCGGACGCCTGGCGGGGCGGGCCGAGGGCGGGCGGGAGGCGGCGCGCCAGGCGAGGCGAGGCCCGGCACAACGGCCCCGCGAGGTGGGCCTCTGCCCCTGGCCCGCCGGCCTCGCCTAGCCGCCCCCTCAGGCTTCGCCCGGCCTGGTGCGTGAGGGCCGCCGCGGCCTTGGTGCCTCAGTGGGCGTCTGGGGGGGGGGGGGGGGGGGGGGGGGGGGGGGGAACCCCCCTCGGGGGGGGGGGGGGGGGCCCCCGGGCCCCCCGGGGGGTGGGGGGGGGGGGGGGGGGGGGGGGGTGTCCTCTCAGCTCTGATTACTGGAACATTATTGATATTATTAAAGTATAGTTAGGAAAGCCATCAATTTTTCAGTGTGGATGGGGGTTTTTTTTGCCCCCTCAACTCTTGAGTGTTATATTATCACTATTCAGTGAAGGCCACCATCTCTTGAATTTGTTGTCTCTGTGAGGAGATGGTCCTTTAACCTCGTTTATATTATTTTTATGAATTATTTTTATGAACGCCGTCCATTTCCCAATATGGGTGGGGAGGTTGTCCCCTCAACGCTGAGTATTATAATAATTATTTAACTAACAGTGATCAATGAAGCCCACCAACTCTTAAATTTGGGTCCGTGAGGAGTTATCCCTTCATTCTGAATAGTCTTATTATTCAACTAATAGCAATATTTACAAAAGCCACCAACTGCTTATTTGGGGTTGTTCCCTCAACTTTGACTATTATGAATTATTATTATTCAGCTAATAGCAATATTTCTGAAAAGTTACATATTTGAATCTGTGAGAGGCTGTTCCCTCAGCTTTGACTATTATTATTTATACTCAAACAATAGCAATATTTACCAAAGCCACTAACTCCTAATTTGGATTTGTGAGATATTATTCATTCAGTTTTGACAATAATAATTATTATTTATGAAAGTCATTGGTTTAGATCTTTGAGGATGCATCCCCTCAGCTCTGTGTCTATATTTATGAAAATCACCAACTCCTAAATTGGCATCTGTGAGGAATTATCCCCTTAACTTTGGAATCTTCTTCTTCTTCAACTAATAGTAGCATTTTTGACAGCCATCAACTCTTAATTTAGATCTGCAAGGGATTATCCTAAATTCTCAGGTTATGCCAATACTGGGTTCAATGGACAGAATATAAAATATAAATTTCCAACTCCTTTCTAGTCCAAAGCTTAGGATTTGGGGCAAAAATAAAAGAATCCCTCCCTCCCCGTATGGTTTTCTATGCAGAAGCCTCACCTGCCATCATGACTCACATGTTGGGCTGGGATTGGGGAGAGACGGGTTCAAATTTAGCAGCAGCCCAACCTTCTCTTTAGCTCCTGGAGGAGAGGTGGGGTTTAAACGTGACAAATAGATAAACAAATAAATTGTCCAATCCTGGGCAGGAAATCTGAATAAATCCAAACTCTGAAAATTTCTGGTGAGAAATGAGTCCACCCTGATCAATACTTCCAAAGTGATAACTTTGACAACCGAATTCAAGAGAAGATTCAGAGATGTCATATGGTCGTTCAGATTTCTGCACATGCTACTCTAGTGTTTCACGTTGTATGTTGAACACAGTTCCTCGTATGAGGAGACCCTGCTTTTTGAGGTATGAGTCTTGCCCTTCACATTCACAGCTGGATCCCAGGTCACGATAGTGAGGAAAAAAATCCGTTATTAGGATAAATCTGCTAAGCAGAATGACTTTTTCTTTGGATCGCTTTTGACATTTGCACGGGCAGTTTCTTTTTATCCACCTGCAAATTACATACATGAGCTGATTTTTATTTTTATTTGGCTTTGCTTTCTTTCAGGTTAGACTATGTTGTTTGGGTAGAAAACAATTACAGAAATACTGAATTAAGCTTGCTACCTGATTAGGAACCGGAAGGTAACACTAATTTGAATTTGCTTTTGCATTTTCAGAATCTGTTTCAATTGCATTTTCCTCAGTGCATCTCTGTAAGGTCCAAGCTAAGATTTCTCCTGTGCAACAGACAGGTAAGATGATCTGGCAGCCTAGTAAAATGGCCATATGGATTTAACAATTTGGATGCTCAGGGTTTCTCAGCCTTAAACTCTGGGAATTAAAATTTGTACAGTTTAAAGTGGCCAAGGCTGAGAAACACTGCTGAGGTCTTGTCTGGTCTCCAGAGGTTGCAGAGAAGATGGGTCAATCTGGGGATACCGCAAAAACACTAAGTAGTATAATTCTAAGGTAGCTGGTCTCATACAGACTGGAGGTTTTGATAGAGCAGAAAAATTTTCACCAAAATATAAAACAGCCTTTAAATGTGCAGGCAGGTCATATTTTCCACTGAAACCTTTAGAAATGCATTCAAAAGGTTAAAAAGTAAAGGATACAAGACGTTGTTCATAGGGCGAGGAAACTCAGAAGACAAAGCAAGGCTAAAGTGGGCAGGAATATATGCAGATTAACTGCAGCATAGCATTCTGGTAGCGAACTGGGGAGGAGGAGAAGGATGGGGGCAAAAGAGGTATTTTCTTCTTGGATCCCAATCAGCAAATCTGCTGTATGATTACATCATAATTGTGTCTGTTCTGGAGGTCTGGAAGGTGCTGAGCTATAGTCACCATGGGGTTGGGGGCAGAGGCAAGGAGGGGCAGGGAGGCAGCCTTGCAACCCCAACTCATACTTACCTGGCAGGGGAGACACCATGATCATGAAGGTGGTTTTCCCAGGGTGAGGCTCATCCATTGCACTCCGGGTGTGCTGACCCCTGCGATTTCCCCAAATGCGGGAAACTCGACTGCATAATTTGTGGTAGTGGGGGACTGCGTTCGCGCTTTCCCCTGATCTTGCTGGTTCAAAGACAGAAAAGTTGTGTTTATAATGTCTCCTTTGTTTGGTCTCTTGTGATAGCAGTATCATTCTATGATATTGAGCTACGTGGAAAGGGAGAGACCTTAAAAGGGTGATAGGTTCTCGCCTTCAGTGTCAGCAGTATCTGCCTAGTCTTCCTAAAGACTTATGAAGGAGCCAGTCACTGTCATTTCACGCCTGAAGAATCTTTATAGAATCTTTGTCAGCCGCTTGGAAAATTGAAGAAAAGAAGTAAGAATAAGAAGGTGTGCATAAATTCTCATCGAATACTTCTTGTCACATTAAGTCTGTGGTTTAAAGTAGAAAAACCAGCCATCTGACAATGGGAAGTTGTCGATAGCAACAGTTCCCTCTTTCTTCAAGAAGTCAAAGAAGCAAATGATCGCGTTGCACGTTGATTCAAAGACGCATCGAGCAGCAAGTAGAGGTTAAAATACCTGAAAAGTGACATTTGCTTAATATGCGACTTTGTACAACCAATTCTGTTCCAGAGGGAAGAAGAGGAAGTGCAGAACATTCTCCGCAGAATCCGAGCACATGAAGAGATTTCGGTGGTCCCTCCCTCCCCTCCTGAAGCACCAATAGAAAGCCTGCTTACACGCCAGAGGTATGACGCCTGCAGAAGGGCGCAGACAGACATGCAAATGATTGCACGCGAAGGCATTGTGGGATCAAAAACAGGGTGCAAATCGGAGCTCGCAAAGCACCCCAAGACTCTGTGCAAGCAGACTGGGGAGAGGCAGGATCCTGGCTGAGCCTTCCCGAGATAGCTGGAAGTCTCTGGGCAAAGTCACCATGGGGTTGGGGGCAGAGGCGAGGAGGGGCAGGGAGGCAGCCTTGCAACCCCAACTCATACTTACCTGGCAGGGGAGACACCATGATCATGAAGGTGGTTTTCCCAGGGTGAGGCTCATCCATTGCACTCCGGGTGTGCTGACCCCTGCGATTTCCCCAAATGCGGGAAACTCGACTGCATAATTTGTGGTAGTGGGGGACTGCGTTCGCGCTTTCCCCTGATCTGGCTGGTTCAAAGACAGAAAAGTGAACTTTTTGTTTGTTTGTTATTCCAGTACAGAAAAATCTTTTACCTGTATTGGTTTACTGATTTTATCAGCTATTGTTTCCAAGTAGGATTCCCACTGTGAGTTTACAGTAGCAGATTTAAATTTATGCTCAGTTGGGAAGTGAAAGGATAATGGAGGAAGAAGTTTGCCGTCTGATGGGAAGAAGTGTGTCTTGATTGGATTATCTGCTGTTCTTTTTCAGTTCTTTGCTCTTTAGTCCATTCTGACACTTTATTCCTTCCTTGCAGGGCTGTATGAGAATTCTAGAGGAGAGGTGGCATAAATATTACCGTATTTCCCCATGTATAAGCCACCCCTTTTTTCCAAAATTTTCAAGCCCAAAAAGTAGGGGGGTGGCATATACAAAGCAGGTACACTTTTTATACGTGAAAAATGCATAAAATAATAAAGTAGGAATAAACTTGTTTTCCAGCAGTATGCTATACTTTTTTGTAAAAATTGTACGTGATGATACGAGTGCGAGTACGCGATAGAAATGCATACGCTAGGCATCGGCCTGAATGCTTCGTTCCTACTCTCGTTCCGATGCGTAGATTGCTAGCGTCGCCCGCACCGCTTTCGGCGTCATGACCGAAGTTGTAGATCTAGACGTCGAATTTTGTTTCTTTGTAAATTTTCTTTCTTCATAACTTGTTTCTCTAATAAAATATTTTTTTCAAAACTTCACAGTCCAAAAATTGGGGGGGTGGCTTATACAAAGGGGGTGCTTATACATGGGGAAATACGGTAAATGATAAATTGCACTGGACCTCTTCATATTTTTAGCTAAAGAAATCCAAAAGTGGCTGAAAAGGGAGGGCAGACGTTTGTGTGTGTGTGTGTTCTGTTTCTGAACATTTTGGACACGGAAATTCTACTCGCCTGATCAATGGAGCCGCATCTTTTTGGAGGACCTCCTGGGGTTCTGTTGGATTCTCTGAAAAACAGCTTAGATTGATAACAGTGAAGGTTGAGTCTCTGAAGTGAGAGTTCTTTGAAGATCAAAGACAAATGCTAGTTTGTTTCCTCCTTTAGTAAGCAACCCTGTGCTGAAGTCTATGGGTTAGAAGTGCCTCTGTGAGAAAGCGTAATAACCCAGGGCTCTGAATTGTTTAAGAGCGATCGGGTTAGCTTTTAATGTGATCAAAAAGTAGAATGTGCCCAGTCGCTGAGGTTGATGCTGCCAGTCAGAATGTGACCAGATTCCCTGCAGGCTACAAAGGGAAAGAATCCTAGTGAACCCCCCGCCCCCTTTCTTTACTGTGGCTCAGCTGATGCAGTCTGCTGCGTGACTGATGAAAGCACGCATGCAAATGCGTATTGCAAGGCATTGTGGGATCAAAAGCAGCATGCAAATCAGAGCTCGCAAATACCCCAAGACTCTGTGCAAGCAGACTGGGGAGAGGCAGGATCTCGGCTGAGCCTTCCCGAGATAGCTGGAAATCTCCGGGCAAAGTCACCATGGCGCTGGGGGCAGAGGCGAGGAGGGGCAGGGAGGCAGCCGTGCACCCCCAATTCATACTTACTTGCAGGGGAGACGCCATGATCACGAAGGTGGTTCTCCCAGGGGTCGGCTCATCCATTGCACACCGGCTGTGCTCACCCCTGCAGTTTCCTTAAAAAAAATTAATTGTCTTTGGTGCAAATGCTCTCAGTGGGAAACTGACTGTATAATTTGTGGTAGTGGGGGATTGTGTTTTGCACTTTCCCCTGATCTGGCTGGCTCAAAGACAGAAAAGTTGTATTTGCAATTTATTTTTTTTGTTGGGTCTTTTGCGATAGCGATCTCTTTCTATGACATTGAATCGCATGGGAAAGTGATGCAGAATTTAAGATGGGGATAGTGCTTCTTCATTCCTTATCAGCAATAATATATCCGCCTGGTTTTCAATTGATGTGTTTTTCCTTAAAGATTTCCTTTAATTTCATGCCTCAAGAATCTTTGGGTTGCATAAATGGTCAGCAGATAGGAGAAAATAAATGGAATAAAAGGGTGTGGATAGATTTTCATCAAATACTTTTTGTGACATTCAGTTTGAACTTTAAAAAAAAGAATAGAAAATCAAACGAAGAGAGAAATCCAACAATGGAAAACACCAATAAGAGCAGTTTCTTCTTAAGGAAGATGGCAAAAATTATTGGGCGTAATATTGTGTTGATGCAAAGATTAGTAATAAAACACACAAAAAGTGACATTTGTTGCAATAAACGCTTCTTCATTCAATAATACAGAAGGGAGAGAGCGCTAAGCTCAATCTTCTCAGAATCCGAGCACACGAAGCACCAATAGAAAGCCTGCTTACTCCCCTCCTGAAGCACCAATAGAAAGCCTGCTTACACGCCAGAGGTGTGACGCCTGCAGAAGGGCGCAGACAGACATGCAAATGATTGCACGCGAAGGCATTGTGGGATCAAAAACAGGGTGCAAATCGGAGCTCGCAAAGCACCCCAAGACTCTGTGCAAGCAGACTGGGGAGAGGCAGGATCCTGGCTGAGCCTTCCCGAGATAGCTGGAAGTCTCTGGGCAAAGTCACCATGGGGTTGGGGGCAGAGGCGAGGAGGGGCAGGGAGGCAGCCGTGCAACCCCAACTCATACTTACCTGGCAGGGGAGACACCATGATCACGAAGGTGGTTTTCCCAGGGTGAGGCTCATCCATTGCACTCCGGGTGTGCTGACCCCTGCGATTTCCCCAAATGCGGGAAACTCGACTGCATAATTTGTGGTAGTGGGGGACTGCGTTCGCGCTTTCCCCTGATCTGGCTGGTTCAAAGACAGAATAAGCTCTCTGCTTGTTTTCATCCAGGATCGTTAGCTAATTGATCCTCGTTTGGAATAGTTGCATCTCCGCTTTGTGCAGTCTCCTATGTCTTCATCCCCCTGGAGGGAATGTAGCTTCACTCCCTGCTGTGTCGTCCTGCCTGTCACGGAGATGGCTGAAGAGTCAGAGCTGCTCCCTGTTGATGTCAGAAGACGAATTCTTCATGTTTATATATAGTCTTAGAGATAGGGATTATTTTGGGCACCTACTCAGAACCTCCGTGATTCAAAGCATGAACGAGGCTTATTTCCAGCCCATGAGCTGTGGGGGCCTTTTGCTTGCTTTGCTGCCCTGAAAGGGCAGGATGGAGCATGGGGCGGGAAGAGGAGGGCAGCCTTCGCCATCCCTGCGCTTAGCCACGGGCAACAGCACTCGCTAGCAAGGGCAGCCCGGTCAGGCGGCCAGAATGGCACCCGTAGCCCAGTTTTAACCCGGGTCTGGAAGTGGTGATGTCGAACCAGGAGGCCGTTATTTATAAAGCCTGTGGCTGCCCATCTAGGAAGTGAGGACTGACTCCATTTTCCTCTGCTTACACATTCTTGCCCTTTGCATCCCCTCGCTTGCCCCGAAAGGGAATGGTGCGAGCGATGCGTACCTGTCGACACATGTCACCCATTCATGAATCAGTCTTGACTCAGGATTTCGGTTGTGTCATCCGCTGGGCATTTTCTTCCCTTCGGCTTGAGTGACGGAAGTGTGTTCCCTCGTGCTTGAAAGCAGCCGCTGTTGCCCCAGCCCCGAAGGAGACAGCAGCTAACTGCCCAAACGACGACACGAGGGGAGGCTCAGCCAACCTCATGACACTCCTCGGACGAGAAAGGCCGATTTGATCTGGTTTGAGGTCCTCCTTCCCTGGGCGGGCGATTTGGGGCCGCCCGTTGACTGGAACCTCCGCAGCCTGTTTGCAGGGGGGGGCAGAGGAGGGGCTGGGGAAAGGCAGAGAAGGGGGGCTGTGGGGGGCCGTGGGTCAGGCCGGAAGGGACCCCAAGGCCTCCGAGCTATTGAAAAGCGGGGAAAGGCAGGGGATGATGGGAGCTGCACCTGACCAGGGCAGGGGGTGGCTGACAGGGGATCCAGCCCTCTTTACAGGCCAGCATGGATGGCATCCCCCCCCCCAGTTACGGCCACTCGAGCCCCGCCCTTCTGCTGTTCAGCGAGACCTAGGGGAAGGGACTCCTCCCCCCCCCACCCGGTTTACGACGGCTCTTAAATGAATCCCTGCAGCTGAGGAGTTAGGAACCCGGTTGCTGGGGTTCCGGGCTGAGCCGCTCCAGGGGGGGGCGATGGGGCGGGGGGCGTGGCCTGCCCGCGTGACGTCGGTGCACCGGGAGATGGGCGGGGAAGGAGGCGGGCGCTTTGGGGCCCGAGGCGGGCAGGCAGCCAACCCGGCCAGTCGGCGCTCGCGGCCTCAACGGCGGCCAATCGCGAGGCGGAGGGCGGGGCTCGAGTCGCGGCTGGCAGAGGAGAAGAGAGAGAGAGAGAGAGAGAGACGAGGCCGGCGGGTGAGCGGCGGGCACTGGGGGAGGGGAGGGGAGGGGGGGGCCTTCGGGACCGATGGGGGGGGGGCTTCGAAGGGCTCCCCTCTTCACAACAGCCCTGCGGGGCAGGCCAGGTGGGGCAGCCCTGCCTTGGCTACCCTCCAGCCCCCCCGCCCCCCCTCCCCCCCCCGCGGAAATGGCCCCGACGGTTTTTCAGGGGATCGGAAGCTGCGGTGGGGGGGGGCGGGGGGAGAAGGGGGGCCGCCGAGGCCGTCTTCCCAATGACTGGCAGGTTGTTAGAAAAGGGGGGCAGACAGGCAACCCTCAAAGCCTCGCCTTCGCCCCCCAGCCCCGCTGAGCGGAGACTGAAGCCAGCAGCAGCCTTTGGGAAGAGACCCCCGGAGAGAGGCGGCTTGTCTTCCCCGCTCCAGCCCTTCTGGGGCAGCGGGGCGTTGGTCTTGGGCCCCTCCTGAGGACCTAGCGGAGAAGGATCTACAGCCCCCCCCTCATTCCTGGGCAGGTGGGTGGGTGGGTGTAAGGACGACCCTCGTCCAGGGCCAGAAGCCCCGGCTGGATTCCAGGTCCTGCCACAGTGGGCAGCGGCAGCACAGAAGGGGCAGGAAAGAGGGGCGGCTCAGTGTGGACCGTTGACTTCTGGCCCGTGTGGGAGCAGAGGTTGGCAGGCAGCACTGAGGCCTGCCGTGGCCACCAGGCCTGTGCACCGCCCTCCGGTTCAACGGGTTTCCGTGCTGTCCGAAGAGCCCTGGAGGTAATGCCAGGCTCTCGGAGCCAGGAAGGAGGCGGGGAAGGAAGTTGCTGGTGAAGGAGAGAATCTCTTGAGTAGGATCAGAATGAGTAAGCCTGCTAGCGAAACATTCAGAGAGAAAAAGTCTTTTTTTTTTTTTAACAGGTTCCTGGAACAGCAGTGGAGATGGCTGCAGTGGCAGAACAGGAAAGTGAAACTCAATTGTGCAACAATTGGTAAGGGCTAGCAATATGAGTGGTTTTTTCCTCTGCTAGTCTGTGTGTGTGTGTGTGTGTGTGTGTGTGTGTGTGTGTGTGTGTGTGTGTGCCCAGCCACTCAAACCGGTGCTTTTTCAGATAGCAGAAGGGAGTTGGGTTTAAGAAAAAGGTGACTAGAGTTTCTGTTTGTCCCAATACCCTTAAAAAGAGAAAGAGAGAGAGAGAGAGAGAGAAAGAGAGAGAGAGAGAGGAGTTTGGCCTAGCAACGTGCCCTGTGCCTCTTGCAGTCAAAAAGAGATTCCTCTGGCAAACTTTACCATCCACGAGATTCACTGCAGCCGGAACATCGGGGTCTGTCCCCTCTGCAAGGAGTCCTTCCCCAAGGCAGAAATGAGGACTCACCAGGAACAAGAGCATGCCCAGGTGATCACACCAGGTTGCTTCCCCCTCCTCCACCACGTCCTCGGGTCTCCCCTGGACGAGACAGGCGTCATTCTGCAAGCTTGGCTCTGATCTGCATTTCTTTCCATCCCTAGATTGTCTGTAAGTGCAGCATGAGAATGGACAGAGGACTCTTGCAGGATCATGTAGTGAGTAAGCTAATCATTGCCTGATTTTGTCCACCGAAAGGCTTTGCGGGACAAAAGATTCGCCGTAGGGCGGTGGCGGGATGTTCTCCCGAAACAGGTGCATGAAGGAGCCATTTCTGCCTTCCTCCCACAGGCTTTTGAGTGTCCCCTGCGGCCTGTTGCATGTCAACACTGTGACATTGAGCTGGCCTTCTGCAAGCTCCAGGACCACGAAGATTACTGTGGGGCCCGGACCGAGCGATGCGTCCGATGCAACCGCAACATCATGCTGCGAGAACTGAAAACGCACCCCATCGACTGTGGGGAGAAGGCCGCGGGGGGAGAGCCGGGCGGCCAGGCGAAGCCCCCTTTCCGCCCCGAGGCCCCTTGGCGAAACATTCAGACCATCCGGAACGTCCTGCAGCCGGACTTTGCCGGAGAGTCGCCGCTGAGGGGCAACAGGTTCCTGGAGAGCCAGCTGCACAGTTGGGTCTCGGGTGATCAGCTGCCCAGCAGGGAGCCCAGTTGGAGGAACCGAGGCCCATCCCAGCCAGATCGGAGTCGAGGTAAAGGCCTTGAGGGGAAAGTGCAAAACAGCCCCTCTTGCTCTCCTTTTGGTCCTCCGAGCCCCTCGCCTCAATGGCCTCTTGAACGAAGAGGGTGGGGTGGGAGGCTCTCTTCCCCCCAGAGGCTTTGAAAGCCGCACCTTCTCTGCGTGTGAGTTGCTGCTGCGAGGAGGGAGGGCGGCAGGTTTGCTTCTCACGCTGTGCGGTGTTTGTTCCCTGAAGCCCGTCTGGAAAAGGAGGCCCCGCCGCTGCCCGTGGACGGAGACTCGGACTACAACTTGGATTACCTGCTGGCGCTCAGCTTGCAGCAGGAAAACAGCTTCGGCCAACCCCGTGTGGCCGAGCTCCACAGAGAACTCTGGAAGAACATCTGCGCCCCCCAGGCCGGACCAGCAAAGAACTCCAGGGACCCCTCTCAGGATTTGCTGGTGGCAGCCGACAATCTGAACAGGCCCCAAAGTACGTGGGTGTTCGTGGTTGCTTCTCCAGGGATGGCCGGGGGAGGAAGGGGCAAGCTATGGGGAGAACCCCAAGGACCCTGCCCCCCTCCTCCCGGGGGTTTCTGTTTCTTTTTGACTGAAGAGCAGCCCAAACTGCCCTTGGGTGGCTCACCGGGCTTGGCGGAGGAGTTATCGGTGGTGAGGAGATAGGTGGCGAGGAGATAGGTGGCAGCTGGGTGGTTGTAATCCGGCTTTGAGTCGTGTCTCTCTTACCCTTCAGCGGAGACCCTGCTGCCTTGTGAATTCTGCGAGGAGCTGTTCCCCGAGGGAGACCTGATCCTTCACCAGGTGGGGTGTCCCGTCTTCTGGGGCTGGGAGGGGGGAGCTGACCAAGGAAGAGGGGCTGGGGAAGCATCACCCCCTGCTCAACTCCGCCCTTGCTCGTTGCCCCCTCCATGCGCCCACCACCGCTGGGGCAAGTTGGAAGAGACCGTTTCCCTCCTTTCCCTGCCCTACTCGTGACAGACGGGCTGCAGCCCCGCCAGCGCCTTGGCCTCCTTCAGCAAGAGGAGCAACCTGCCCCCGCCGACCGAATGCCTGAGCGGCCTGTGGGGAGAGCTGCCTGGCAGGCGTTCTGTGGGCAGCGGAGAGACGTTTCCTCCCCAGCCCGGCATCCAGGACAGCCTCTTGCTCCCGTGCGAGTTCTGCGGGGTCCAGCTAGAGGAGGAGATCCTGTTCCACCACCAGGTATGCAGGCAGCAGCCCCGAAGCCCCCGTTGGGCGCTGGGGTGGGGTGGGGGGCCGTGACTGGCAGCCCTTTTTCTCCACCCAGTACCAGTGTGATTTGCGCCCACCAACCGCCCCCTCGAGCGGGAGGATGCCTGTACAGTCGGGGTCTCCAGTGGCGGAAAGCTCTGCGGGAACCGAGTCTCCAGAGCTCGTCAGAAGACGCATCCGGCACCAAGGTAGGCCAGCCCATTCTTGGTGCAGGCCCTGCCGAGCACTCCTCTGGGCATCCCCCAAGGAGGATGGTCGGTCCTGGGCTCCCTAACTGGGCTGTGGGGGAGCCGGCAGGGAGGGAGGGAGGGAGGGCGGATCATTGGGGTCCCTCAGCCCTCCTGCCGGAGTTTGGAGCCTGCCTTCGTCTCCCGGGCTCAGGCCCTGCGTCTCCTCTCTGCCTCTTTCCCTGGTGGCCCCTGAGCGGTCTTCCCTCTCTCCCTCCTGCGCCAGGTGAGCTCTCTCCACAGTACCTGGAGCAACTCCAGCAGAGGACGCCTTTCCAGCCTGCTCCAAGGAGCCACTCCCAGGTGGCGGCCAGGCGCTTCCTGCTGGCCGCTCCCAACAACCAACAGAGGGAGGAAGCGGCTGCTCTTTCCAAGGCAAGGAAGCCCAAGAAACTGGGAGACAGCGAAGGAAGGACCCCGGGCCAAAGTCCGAGCGACCCCGTGGCCGCCCCTCTGCCTGCCAGATACCCCCACTCGGACTACGCTCCCAGCACCTACATCCCAAGCTTCCCTGCTACACACCCCACTCGCCCAAGGTAGGGGCTCCAGAGTCGCCACCAGCTTTCCAAGTGTCCGTTTACGGTAGAACCAGAACCTTCTTGATGGGGGTGAAGGCTGCATATCTGGGCTGCTCCTTCTTAAGGGGGGAACCTGCACTTCTTGCCTTCTGGTCCCAACTGGAAGAGGCAGCTGTTTGCAGGCGGGTGGAGGGTGGGGGTTAAAACAACCTTGAAAAGAAGTTTTGTTTTTCCACCATCCCCCTGTTTTTCTCCCCCTCTTTTAGCATCAGACAGGAAGGAGGACAAAGTCCTTCAGCTCCGCCCCATTTCAACAACGCCAAGGTAAGGGCTGCGCTTGGCCGGTGGCCTCTTGGGCAAGGGAGAGAACCTTTAAGAAACCAATCCTGCGACAGGAGCTGAACCCTTCGCAAAGTCTGAGACAGCTTGAATTTCATGGGTTCAGAAAAATCTCTGCTTAGATGGGATGCTGCATGTCTCAACCGCGGCCCCCCTTTGTGCTTGAGCTCAGGATTTCTTGCTCCACCGAGGCCTTGCAGGTGCCTTTCCCAGTCAGCCCCCTTGAGCTCTTCCCCCCTGGATCATGAGGCGGGGAAGAGACCTGGTGTCTTCTGGGGAGGCCTTTCTTGGCCCTCTGAAGGGCCCGAAAGAGCCCCTGTCCGGCTTCTGAGCCCCTCGCCTGGTTCTCTCCAAAGCCTCCGGCCTTTTCTCGCCTCCAGGCAAAACCCTGGCAAGTGAAGTCGGCCAACCCCGACAGAGAATGAGGGGAGAATGTCCAGGGCCGCCCTTTCCTGCCTCCCCTCCGGCACGAGGACCTGGGCTTCATGGCAAGATTTCCGCAGGAGTTCCGGGACCGGCGTTCCACACCTGCCACAGAGGCGGCGGCAGGATCCCGTGATTGCTTTGTCAGTTGTGCCCTGTTTTGTTGCTGTTCAGGTGGGGGTACAGAGGGCCGAGTCGTTCCGGGGGCTCAAAACCTTTTGCTTGAGCAGACGCTTCCTCTTTGCAAGCATAGAGAAACAACTCCCCCCCCCCCCCCCCCCCCTTTTCCAAAGGCCTGAGTAGACGGGCTAGTTAGTAGTTGCCGAGTTCGAACTTTGCTGCTAGGAGTGTCCCTCCCTCCCTCCCTGCCCTGCCCTCGCCCGCCTCTTCCTTTCTCCTCCTTCCCAGCCCAGTTTTTCACTCAATGTGAAAGGAGGGGAATCCCCCCCCATCCCCCCATGACCCTCCTGGGGGCTCCTCCCTGGGGTTCAGTCGCAGGGCCTTAAAAGCCGAAACGGGCGCTCCGAGGAGCCGGAGGGCCGCGCCCTTTTGTGTGTTTTGAGACTTTTCAATTTCTTACAATAAAGTTTGTACCTATTAGCCCATCCTGTCTTTCTCTCGAGGCCCACGCTCATTGAGACCGGGCTCACACGACACTGGGTGCGAGTCCAACCCAAAGCAGAAACTGGTGCTGGGTGTTGGCAGTTGGAGGCTCTTAACCTCCTCCCCTCCCTCCTTGGCCGGTTTCCTCCCCCCCTGTGGCTCAGCCCTGGCTCCCCAAGAACAGAGCGGCCTCGAGGACACTTCCACCAAATGTCAGCATTTATTAAGTACAAGAAAAGCCAAAGAATTCTTAAAAACAAGGGGGGGGGGACCAACCTCGCCGTGTTCTTTCCAAGGCCAGAGGCCTGTGGTGGGCTTGACAGAGACGGGGGGGGGGGGGGGGGTGTTCGTGGCTAAACCATCCGGGGGGAAGGGGTGGGGGGGGGGCGGGGGGGAAAGAGTCGAAAAGCGGAGAATAAATTAACGAAAGAAAGAACGGCCAACGCCTGGTCAGCTGGGCAGCCGGTCTCCCCTAGGCAGAAGGGGAAACGCCGAGTCCTCCTTGCCCGAGAGGGGCGGCCCTTGGCTCACTTTTTTCTCTTTTTATACAAAATATTTACACGTTTGCTTAAGTAAATATAAATTAAAAAAAACCAAAAGAAAAAAAAATACAGTGCAGTAAACCCACCCCAGAGTGAGCTGGAGCAGGGCAGCTCAGGGCGCCTTCCCCCCAAAGGAGAGCTCGTCCGGGGGGGCTTCCTCCTCCTCCTCCTCCTCCCAGCCGAACCCTCCGGAGCAGGATTCCCCTCCGTCCCAGAGGCTGCACGCCTGCCCCCCCCCCCCGCCAAGCCCTTCCACGGATGGACGGGGGGGTGGGGGAGTGGTGGAAGCAAACCCCTAGGGAGACGGATCCTGAAGGGGGGGGGGCTTCGGCTGAGACGCCCCCAGGTTCTCCGCTGCCTCCGGGAGCAGCTTTTTACATTCAGGACAGCCGTTCAAGTCAAGAGGAAGGAACGTCTCCCGGTCAGCCCGGGTTCCAGAGCAAAGGGGCGGGTTCTTCTACTTCGGACCGTTGGAGCAGCGAGCCCGGCCGACTCCAGAAGCCCCCAGACCCACTTTCCTCATTCACAGTTGGCCCCCTCTCGCTGGGCAGCTTCCTTCCACTTGCCCCGATCTGCTCTTGCCAAGGAAGCCCCCATGCAGAGGAAAGGTGGGGGGTAGACCTGGAGTGGCCAGTCGTCCTCCCCCCCCCCAAAAGCTCAATTTACAGTAAGGGGGGTGTAAACACCATAGAAGACCGTTGGTTGGTTTTTGCTTTTTCCTTAAATGCAACCATAAATAATTGGAATAAATATACGTCAAGTCACTTTACAGCACACACACTTTGGAGGCAGGCCGCTCTGGACACGCTGCGGGTCTCGGGGGGGGGGGGGGGGCCCCCCCCGGGGGCAACTGAAAAGGGAGCTCTGGGGTATTTGAACAAGAGGAGAAGGGGGGGGTCGGATCCATAAGCCCCCCACCCCACCCCCCTGAATCTCTGGAAAACATCTTTTGTGGATGGAACTGTGTTCAAGTCCCTGCGTTCTAACTGGGTTTCTCCGGATGCACCCACCCCGGAGGGGCCCAAGACGGGCCGGGCTCAAAGGGGCGACTACGCAAGGGTGACGCTGGGGCCCTCCCACCTCAACTCCTCGCCCGGCGCCTTCCCACTCGCCCCCAACCTCCATCCGCGCATCACTCGGGCCAAAGGATGAACAGTATTCACAGGAATATACAATAGGTACAGCTCCTCCGCGCCAAGGACCAGCACAGGGAGGGAGCATCTCCTTCCCCGGCGGCCTTTAAGGGAGGAGCTTGCAGCCTCCTGCTGCTGGCGCTTTCCCCCGATAGCACCGGGGCCTTTGGAGTCTTGAGTTCGAAAGCGACCCCGAAACGGCTCCATCCGAGGCAGGCTTGGCAGGGGTGCTTGGCGCGTCCTCCGAAACTAAGGCGCCTCTGGCGAGGAGAGCCTCCGTGGCGTCCGCCTGGGGAGTTCCCTTGGAAACCCTCGGTGGGAACGAGAGCCCGAAAGCCGGGTGGATCCTCTCCATCTTTTGCTAAGGAAGAGCCCGGGATCCTCCCACATGCCGAAGGGAATCTCGGGAGGACCATTTCTGAGCGCAAGGTGGAACCTTCGGGGCGAACTGGACCGGAGCCCATCAAGTGGGCGGTCACTCTAGCCATAAGACCAACACCCCTCCCCCCCCTTTCTTTCGACCATGGCAATTGGCTGCTTGTCACCCCACCATGGAATGTGTGAAGTGGCCCCAAACAAGTTCCGACCCACCCTGGCAAAAAGTGAGGAAACGCTGCTGCTTGTCTGGTTGGGTTACATTATGACTCCATCCCTCAAAACAAGTTGTGGTTGCTTCACCGACGCACTCAGAAATGGTGATGGAAGATCTTCCCCTGGCACGGTCGATCCCCGAATCTCCCTTTGGCCACGAGCTCCTTTCCGATGAGGACGAAATGGGGGGGGGGGATCCCCCGGGATTGCTAAACCTCGGTCCCCGGACTAAGTTTTCCATAAGGCAGCAGCAGCAGCAGCGGCAGCCGCCACCGAGTCCCACCACCCGAGAAGTCTACGGAGAGGAAGCGGAAGTCTTCCACGAAGGCCATCGCAAGAAGGAAGGCAAGGAGCAAGGTCACCTTCCGCTCTCGCCTGGTCGTGGCTCGGCTTCTCCGGTGCGTCCTCTGAAGGGCCCTCCCTCGGAGGGGAGCAGGTCAGCCGCTGAGAGGGTCCTCGCGATAGTGGATGGCGTACCGGAGCTTCTCCAGCATGATCTCCAACGAGGAATACTGAGGGAGTTTGATCATGAACATGCAGGTCTCCACGCGGATGTACCGGGAATCCGGGGAGCCTGTCGGGGGTCACAGGAAGGGGGGAGACTCAGCGCCTGTTGGAAGGGGGCTTTAGGCGCAGCTCTAGTGCCTTGTATCTCTCTCCCTCTCCTCCCTCTCTCTTCCTCTCCCTCCCTCCCTCCACCTCCCTCTCTCTCCTGCCTTCCCCCTCTCTCCCTCTCCCTTTCTCCCTCTTCCTCTCTTCCTCTCCCTCCACCGCCCTCCCTCTCTCTCCCTCCCTCCTCCCTCCTCTCATCAAGGATGAAGCAGCTGGCCAAGTTGTGCTTCCAATGATAATTGCCTTCTACACCAAGCAGGCATCAACACACACATACACCCCTTGCTTAACTCTTACAAGGGCCGAACCAACCTTGGGCCCCCCAATTCCCTTGAACCCCCCCCCCGTGGTTTGGCTCAGCCAACACCTCCCCCCTTTTTTTCGTTCTTTCTGCTGAATGACTCCCTCCCGTCCATCTCTGCACCAGGAAACACGGGTACCTGCAGTGCCATCCGGGGGCGCAATTTTCATGGGGTAGGGCGGCACGTGGGCCGTGTCTGGGCCCCCATCCTTGCAGGGACAGGTGAAGGGGATGCGCTCCTGGTTGCAGGCGAACTTGATGAATTTGCACAGCTCCTCCTGGGTGAACATCTCCAGGGCCCCCCAGAAGAACTCAATGTGCTGGTCGGTCTCCATCAGCCCCACCTGGTACATTGTGTGAGCCTGTGGGTGGCCAAGCGGGGAGAGGCGGAAGGAGGGAAGCCAGTTAATCGATGGAGAGACCCCCCTCAGCCCCCTGGGGCTCCTCACTTTGCGGTTTCTAGTCAGCTGGGGTGGATTGGAGTTTTCTCTGCGGTGGTCTAGCAGGACTAAGCCGGTTCTTGTTTTGGTCTCGACTCTCCTGCACGTAACTTGCAGGGGTGAAAGATGAGTGGGAGGGAAGGAGGACGAGCAGCTGCCCTCTTCTCGGGAGCCCAAACCAGGCGTCTCCAACCTTGGCCACTTTAAGACTTGTGGACTTCAACTCCCAGAGTTCCTCAGCCAGGGTCTTAAAATAGCCAAGGCGGGAGACCCCTGGCCTAAAAGGTCTCCTTGAACCCTGCCCCCAGGGGGTCCTGCAGGCTCTTCCTGCTTCCCGTCGGACCATAAAGGCCTCAAATTACCTTGAGGAACTCCAGGTTGATGTAGGGGAGCCCACAAGTCCTCAGTTCCATCTCCAAGGGGGTCAGCAAGGTAAGAATCTGCAGCGGGATGATGGAGGCCAGGCCGGCTCTCACGGCCATCACACACTCAGCGGTCTGCAGCTCGTGCAACCTCAGGTTGCGAATGGCCGCCGCGTAGACGTCCTTGTTCTCCCACCTGGAAGGAACGATGCGTTCAGGGCTCCACGGAGAGGCTCTTTCCTCAGGGCAGGAAGCCCCGTGTGGCTCGTACTCCTGCGTAACGCTCCGGCTTCTCCCTTCCCCTGGGGCCCCTTCCTGCTCGCCCTGAGCCTTGCAAGCCCCAGCCATACATAAGGGAGAGGCGAAGGGAGCCCAGACCCGCGTGGGGCCTCGGATGCCTTCAGGGGCGATTCGAGGGCCCTCGGCTCACAGGGGAGGCCTCCTGCTACTCACACGACGGGGATGTGCCTGCCTCGGGCGCAGAGCTCCACCTCTTCGCCGGTCATGGTCACGTAGGTGAACTTGCAGCTGGGCTTGTTGGGGCTGTCGGGGCTCTCCATGGCCAGGTGCTGGGAGGCGATCTCCGCACACAGGGCCTCCAGCTCGGTTTCGTCGTTCAGCTAAGATAGTGGAGACAAGAGGTCACTTCGCTAGGACGGAGAGGTCTGAATGCAGCATATCTGAAACCCCGTCCGTTAATTTGGACAAAGCGCGCTAGGACGAAGCCAAAATGAAATGAAACAGGCCTTTTAAATGTATTTCTCTGCTTTGCTCCTGAAGAGGGACAGGCCTTGCGATTTATGACGAAGCTCGTGAAGTGGCTAAATGGGCCATTATCCCAAGAGCCATCATGCGTGAATTTAAATTTTATTCACAACACCCCATCAAGGCTGGGGAAGAGGATACAGCACCACGAGGGACGTACGTTTTCAAACTTTTTGACGTAATTGTAGGTCAGCACGTCAGCCTCCTGGAGGTCCACGTCTGGCTCCAGTGGTTCTCCTACCAAGATCTTCCAGAAGGAGGGCAGGAGATCCAAAGGCAGAGGGACGTCAGCCCGGATGGCGATGCCCAGGAGTTGCCCAAAGAAGTGCAGCAGCTGTTCCTCCCCATAGCTGATGGGGCTGGGGGTCAAGATGTATTTGCCCTGTGGGGGGGGGGGGGGGAGAAAAAGTGGCCTCGGTTTGGAAGCCCAGATCTTCTGAGGAATTACAGTTTGCTTGGTTAGTTGGCCAGACCATCTTAGCCTGGGATGCTGCGGAAAACCTTTCAAGGCTCCTCTGCTAGGAGGCGGCTAGCGGGTGAAGAGTCCCCACTGATGCCGGTTGGCTGCGGCCTCACAACCAACCACGGGGCTCTGTGGGCCTTGGGCAGCTGTTGGCCTACCTTGTTCTTGTTGACCGACGAGCTTGGACACAGCAAAAGGAGGGACAGCAACGTGCTCTGGAGCTCCTTACAAACCTGCCAAAGAAAGTGACGGAAAGATCCACCTGGAAGACACACGGAGGACACTGGTCACAAAGTGATTTTTTTTAATCCAATGGTCAAGAAGATCAGTCTAGAAGCAAGGTGTGGGTACAACAATACCTTCCTTGTCAGATTCCCCAATGATCAACGGGAAATGAATTTCATTGATCAACCATCCATCCATCCATCCAATCAATCAATATCAATTAATCATCCATCCATCCAACCAACCAACCAACCAACCAACTAACCAACCAACCAACCAACCAACCAGCCAACCAGCCAACCAACCAACCAACCAACCAACCAACCAACCAACCAACCATCCAACTAACCAACCAACCAACCAACCAACCAACCAACCAGCCAACCAGAGCCTAAGCCTTCTGAACAACTCACTTAAATTATCCACCAGCCATTTTTTACATTATTTTGAGCCCACCATATTTCACAGGGATGTTCAGATTAACTGGGGAATACAATGGGACGCTTTATACATTAAAAAGGAGAAAAAAAACACTTATTTTGAGAGAACAAGTGGGGGCCACTCCCCAGCTGCAACCTTCAGACAGTTACTCCCAAGCAGCCAGCCACCTCCCAGCCGACGGCTTACTTGTGCCGTGAACCTCCTCGCCAGTGAAGCGGATGTTAAAGGCGTAAGTGGGGTCTCCTCCACTGGCCAACTTGACACAGAGCTGCGATGACGGGACACAAGCCAGTTGCCGGGCAGCCTGGCAGAAATAGGAATTTTCTGACGAACGAATCTCTCCTGTTGGCGAGGAGCAGAAAGAGAAGGCAGGTTGAAAACGGCCGTCGGCAGTTGTGAAGTTCCGACTCTCCCACCCAGCTCCGGAGGAGCAGAGAAGAAGGGGGGGCTTCCCCCGAAGTGCCTACCTCCCACTATTTCGAGGGGGTCCAAGGTGATCTCGGGGGCTGCGTGATCAGCTGTTCTCTGCACTGTGGCATTGAGCACGCGGTTCAAGACCGTCACTTTCGTGTCGTAAAAAATCAGTCCTGAAGGAACAGACCAAGCACCGCAGTCCTTCCTTGAGAGACAACCTCCCAACCTGGAATACTTGAGCCATTGCCCCCCTCCCAGGTGATCTGTTCCCTTTGCACGGTTGACGCTGTTTCTACTCATCGAAATTAAACTAATCCAATCTTTCTCCTGTCAAGTATTACAAAGTTGGCCTTGGGAGCCAGCCTGATGAGAAAGCCATCAAGAGTGGTCGCATGGTCTCCACCGGCTTTAGGGACCTGCCCCCGCCTCCTCATCCGCCCAAGCCCTGACCTTTGGCCTCTTGCAGAAGGGCGGCGATGCTGTTGGGGTACACCCTGGTCTGCCGGAGCTCCACCAGCGGAAGGAAGAAGGTCTCCAGGGTGGTGTTGAGGGACTGCAGCAAGGCGAACCGCAGGCGGAGGCTTTCGATGGGGACGCCTGTGACAGAGCACAGCGGTCAGGAGTTACTGGAAAACGGGGGGCGGGGGGCGGGATACAGGTACTGATCCCCCCCGAGGAGGAAGAGGGAGGGAGGGAGAGTCCTGCACGTACTCAAGAGGCAGGAGACCTGGGGGTCAGCTGCATCGGCAGAGTCCAGGTACACTTCGTGGGGGTGCAGCCGTGCAGGGGTGATGGCCAGGTGGCGGCAGAGCCGGTTGATGTACCGGACAAGGGCCACGTCCATCTCCAAGGACCACTTGCGGCAGGCTTTCTGGGCGTGCCTGGCGTCGAGGCAGGCGCACCTGGGGGAACGAGGAGGAGGGGGGCTCAGAGGAAGACCAACAGCCCCTACGCGGCTGCAAGCGTCTCCGACAGGTGCGCGCTCCCCTACCTTTCAAAATGGAGGTCGTAACCGCAGGACAGGATGGCTCGCCAGACGCTACGGATGTCCTGCTTTGCTCGGTCAATGACAAACCTGTGAAATCCCTCCAGGGTCAAATACTTCTCTTCGGGAGCTAAAATCGTTCGCCAAGGGAAATAAAGACGCAAACGTCAGCATGGAGACACCCAGGGGGTGGTATAAACCCCAGCCCCCGTTTGCTTTCTCCGTCCCAGCCGCTTCCTCCAATACCGAAAACACGTAACCCAACGTGGACTTCTATTCACTTTGAAATTAAAGCCCCCCTGGGGCTCTGGGCGGCTTCAGAACAGCCCCCCCCCCACTGGCCAATCCCTGCCAGTTACGGAACAACCCCCACCCCCACCCCAAAGCCCGGCGTTCCCTCCCCAGGCTGAAGAGAGCGGGTTGAGCTACCCTCCTGCTTCTTGGTGGGGGATTTGTCGGGGTCCTTCTCCTCCGGTTTTCCCTTCTCTGGAGACCGGGCCTTCACCGTTGGCTTCTTCTCGCTCAGGGCTGTCCTGCTAAAGGAGGAATGAGCAGCATCTTGGTCGACGGTCCCTCTGTGAGAAACGCAACTCGCACCACAACGTTTTGTCCTTGGGGGCCACAATTCCGGGCAGGTCCCTCCCCTCCCCCAAGGAGACCCACTGGGATAAAAGAGAGGGAGGTCCAGTCTGGGCCGCACCTGCGGGGCCACCCAGAGCAACGTTAGGGAGACGGAAGGGACGTGACCCACCGTGTCCTCCAGACGGACTTCCAGGGTCCTGGGGTCGCCCCGTTCCCCCCTGGGTGGAGGTGGGTGGCGGGTGCCCAGGAAGGCAAAGCTCTCTCACCTGACGCTGTTCAGCACGGCCTTCTCCTTGGCTGGCGGTTTGGTGACTGGCCGCTTGGTGCTCACGACCTTCACGGGGTGCTGTTCCTTGCCCCCCTTGCTGTATTTGCTCTTGTCAAACTTCGGCCTGGCGACCCCGTATTTTCTGAGGATCTTCAAGGGGGAAAGGCAGCATTTTAGGCGGGGGAGTCTGGCCAGACTCTGCCCTCCCACCAAGCAAGGCTGCCTCCCGAGGGCGGGGCGGGGCAGGGCGCCCACCTGGGTCAGCTGATCCTCCAGGGCCTTCTTGGGGGGACGGACGTGGGTGAAGAAGGTGTGCAAGAGGTTGCCGGGCGCCTGGGCGTTGATCTGCTCTTTGCTCAGGTAAATCTCCATCACTTTGGTGGGCTTGGCCGGCAACAGGCTCAGCATTTGCTCGGAATGGAGGCAGCTTTTAAAGATGTCCGTCAGGACTTCGCGGGCACCCGGCACCAGCTTGTCCCCTGTGGCAAAGAACAGCGAAGTCGTCGCAAGAGGCGTTTCCCGCTATCGTGCCTTTGACGCCACTTGACCCTCACGAAAAAGCTGTGCCTTAAATCAAGCGGACTGAGGGGTTTGCTTGCACCAAAGGTCTCCTCTGTGGGACCGCCTGGCCCGGCTCCGATTCGAGGCTGGAGCAGATCCAACTTTGGGGACTGGAGAACTCCAGGATCGCCGCCATTCGTGGATTCTAAGAAACCTTCTTGGTCCTTCTCCCTCCTACATACCAGGTGTGCACAAGGCACCTGTAAATGTGGCACACGCACACCCACCTTTGATGGTTTTGTCACTGAAGTAGTCTTCCAGTGCGGGGCTCCCTTGGGTATCAAACAAGCTCTGATTCACGGTCGAGACGGTCAGAATCTCCTCTGAGGACATCTCCATCAGCTCATCTTCCCCGTCCAGAGCGGACAGGCCAATCAGGTCGCTGCTGTTAAACAAGCTGGCCCGGATCTTCTCGATCTTGGCCCGGGATCTGATCTGCGTTGAAGAAAACCGAGGCGGGAGTGATTTGGAAGCCAGCCTGGGCAAGTCGAGCAGGGAACAATCCCCTCGGGACCCCTCAGAGGGGTCTGAGTTCTTCCCAGCCTGGTTTTCCTCGCAAGGGGCTATTTTTATAAGCAGCAGGGAAGAGCTGGCAAAGGAGGCGTTTCGTTCAGGAAAGGCTTTGTTTCTATAAAATAAGCTTCGTGAATTTAATGTTAATAAGGAATAATGTGATACGAAACAGAATAAGTAAGATGAATAGGTCACTATGGTCATGTTTGTACTGAGATGTGGAACCTGGTGAGAACTTTTATTTAAAAAATAAAAAAATAGGAGAGGAAATTGAACAGTGAAATTACTGGGCATGTCTAAATGATATGGTGACTGGCACAAGGAGAGAGTATTGAAATGTTGAAAAATTAAGCAATGCAGGATTATAATTTAATGCAATTATGGGTATCAAGAGATATGGTTGGTTTTAATTAATTTTGCTTGCATTAAATTGTATGATGTATCGGTGCCGCTCTATTTATGTATTGATGTGTATGTGTAGATTGAAATAAGAAAAACTTGATTATTAAAAAGACTCATTTCTAATGAATTGATCTTCCCAGAGTCACATTCTGCTCTTCTGTCTGAAACGGCTGCCAAGTAATCAGCCCCAGACAAGACCCCCGATCCAAGGCCGTTAGATTTTCCCCTCCCTTCCTTTCCCTCCCCTCCCCTCCCCCCTGCAATGCACAGGCAGGAAACGGCCCCCCGGGAGTCCTTCACACTCCGGGGGGGGGCGGCCTTTGCCTGGAGGCCCCTCACCTCCACCACAGCGAAGCCCTTGATGGGCCTGGACGGGACGGTCTGGCTGCCGAGCGAGGTGACGGTGTAGAGGGAGCCCACGTCAGAGGCTGAGGCCGTCTCCCCGTTGTCCAGCTGCTCCCCGAAGCTGCCCAGGCTGCCCAGGCTGCCGGTGCTGCAGAGCGACAGGTCCAAGCTCTCCTGGCTGGAGACCCCGTGCGGCTCCAGCAGGCTGGGCGGGACGGCCACCTCCAGGCCGGCCTGGAACTGGTCCACGGAAATGTCGCTGACCGTCCGGGAGATGCCCTGCGAGCTGCAGAGCGAGGCCTGGCTGGTCGAGGCGGAAGCGCTGACGCTCATGGCCGGCGTGACGCTGCTGGAGCTGCTGACGTCCAAGCTGTCCACGCTGCTGGACACCACCGGCTTCTCCAGCTCGGTCCGGCACTCCCCGCCCTCCGCTTTGTCCTTGGCCTTCCTGGGCAGCTCCTCCTGCACCGGGATGTAGATCTCATCCCGGAAGACGCCGCCGTGGGCGTTGCAGGCCTTGCGGATGGCGCTACGCACCACCCCATCCTCCAGGTGGGTGGGGATCCCGGAGATCACCAGCAGGCGGCTGTGAGCCGTCGCCCCGACCAGGGCCTGGCAGGCATCCGCCACCGCGTCATTGGTCACCCCCAAGCCCTGGGGGTCCTTCCTGGTGAGGTGCCGGAGGATGATGAGCAGGGTGAGGGCCCGGTGGAACCACAGCATGTCCTCTGGCTTGCTCCCCGCCATGCCCAGCAGGGCCGGGTCCGTGTCGGCTGCGCGGGAGGAGGATCGCTTCCCCGAAGGGGCCGCCTTCTCCCGTTTCATCTTCACTTTCTTCCTCTTGGAGAGGAGGCTGGGGCTCTGGGGGGTCTGCCCGGGGGAGGAGGAGGAGGAGGAGGAGGAATCGCTCAGGTTCGGGCCGCTGGTGGAAGACATGACGTTGGTGGTGATGCCCATGTTGACCGGCAGGGTCACTTCGGCCACCGCCAGGCAGGCCTCCATCAGCGCGTGGAAGTAGGTGGAGAACCTGCCTTGGTCGGCACCCCCCACCCCGGCCCCAGCCCCGGCGTTCCCAGACACCCAGCTCTGGGTCTCCTCGTCGTAGAGCTTGTGCAGCTCCGACTGCAGCGCCATCAGCATGGCCAGGCAGGGGTTGAGCTGCAGGGCGATGGAGGAGGAGAGGCCCGCCGGGCTCTTCCGCTGCTCCAGGCTGTGGACCTTGCGCAGCAGTTCGGCCAGGAGGTGGAACAGCAGCTCCTTCACGCAGGGGGCCATGCTGGTGGTCCACAGGAAGTTCCCTGGAAGCGTGGAAAGGGGACGGGGGACGGGGGGGGTTGCTTAAAGCTCAGCTGGAGGGAGACGCCCCCCAATTCACACACCGGACTTTTCACCCGCATCAGCTCTGAAATGGGCCTCACGATCGACTCAAGGCTGTGAAGCTTCCAGCCGGCTCTTAACTGGAGGCCAACCAAGTTTAGCTCCAGCAACCTGAGGGGGGGGGGGGGGGGGGGGGCGGCGGCGGCCGGGGCCCCCGGGGGGCGCGGGGGGGGGGGGGGGGGGGGGGGGGCGCGGCGGCCGAGCCCTTGAACTTCCCAGGAGCCCAAAGGGGGTTGTGGAAGAGGCTGCGGCCCCCCCGGGGCCTTTCGGGGGCTCTTGTGATCATGCAGATTCCTTGGACAGCAGCGGGTGGATCCCTCGGCCAACAAGGGCCCGGTGGCCGATTCCTTTTCCCCCAGGGTCTCTATGCTCCCAATGTCCCGTTTTTGGTTCAGCTGACCGTTCTGTTTGCTGCCATTTTTCAAGGGCCGTAAATCCCCCCCAAGCCACATTTTGCACCGCAACCCGCTTCCCGTCTCACCTAGGATTTCCACTACTTGCAGGAACACCGAGGCAGGGATGGCGTCCTGCTCGTCTTCAGACCTCCCCTCGCCGTCCTCCTGCTTCCAGGCCAGTAGCTGCTCTGCGAACGCCACGGCCAGCGGGAACTCCAGTGGGAGGGAGTGCAGGACCAGCACGGCACCAGGAGGTGGGGACACGCCTTGAACGCAGACCCAGAAAAGCAGAAGAGCTTATTGGCCGAATTTAGGCTTGGAACGGCTCCCCTGTGTGTGCTGTTTCCCTAAGAGGAGGCTAACCTAAGCCCCAAAATATCTGACACGCACCAGCACCCTCCCTCCTGCCCCAGAACAAGGGCATCATCTCTTCATTCCCAACCCGACCGGAAAGTCTGGGCCAATGAAAGTAGCTCTGTTGGTCCCTGAGCTCCAGCTGCACAGGTCCCAGCTATGTCCAGAGACTCTCCTGACCCCAGGGCTCAACTCGAATGGACCGGAACCGGAATTCCTGGCCAGCCTGTAGCCATTCATCCAAAGTTCTGGTTTCCCATCGTACCCAGTTTGATGTGGACCTTGTCTGTGGAGATGATGACCGAAGGATACTGGTTGGTGGTGGGCGGAGGGGTCAGGCCCGTGTTGGTGGGAGAAGCGTCCCGAGGGTAGCACACGGCCTCGATGAGGTTCAGCTGGCCGTTCTTCTTGACCTTGTGGCCCAGGCCGTAGAGCAAGACCCGGGCCCAGGGGGCCTTGTAGAGGGACGAGCTGGAAAAGGCAAGGACGGGTTAGCCAGCAAGCTTCCCTTTCTGGCCCAGCTGAAGAGGCTGCAGCCACAGAGTCCCTCGATCTCCGCTGGGGCCACTTACTCTTTGCGGAATCCAGCCTGGCCCTCCTTGCAGGAGACGATGACAAACGCAGCCCCAGGGAAATGGACGTCCATGTTGACTTTGGACTCAGAAATGGGGAACTCCTCCGAGGGGAACTGCTCAGGGGCATTCTGAAGGCAGAAGGCAAAGCTGGATCAAACCGATTGCACCCCAAAAGGCCCCCAAAGGAGTGGGGAAGCGAGTGGAGGAGGAGGAGGAGGGCACCCCAAAAGGCCCCCAAAGGAGCGGGGAAGCGAGTGGAGGAGGCTGTGCCGGTCCCCCCTCCCAACGACTTGCCTGCAGGAAGCAGCAGAGCTGCCTGGTCAGGTCAAGCAGGCTCTCCTCCCCCTGGTGCAGGGTGCGAGCGATGGCGATGGTGAGCCACTCCTGGACCGTCTGGGCGTTGCCCTGGTAGAAGAGCTCGGTGGCCGAGCAGTTCTGGGAGTGGATGGAGTGCTGGAGGGACTGGGCCAGGAGGATGGACGTGGAGCTGATGGTGCCGTCTGGGCAGGAAGAAGGAAAACCAAAGGCCCCCGTCAACTCTCCGGCCTCTCCTGGGAAAGCCCACCGGGGGGGTCCGCAGCCCAGCCGCGACGGGGGCTGCTCTCTTTCCCTAGGCAGACGGGTTTCGGGGCAAAGCCGCAGAGCCCCCTCCACTGACGGGGCTGGAGGGGGGCAGGGGGCGGGCCTACCTGGAAGGGGCGGTGCCAGGAGCTGGTTGGAGAGCAGCTGCAGGTGCTCCAGGGTGATATCCCGCACGCTGAAGAGCTGAGTGAACAGGTGGGGCGTTTTGGGGGTGAAGATGTTGAGCAGGGCCATCCGGCAGTAGAGGCAGGCCAGCACGGCTTCGCAACGGAGGAGTTCCCTGAAAGAGGCCCGGGGGGGGGGGGGGTTCTGAAGCACACCGTCTCCACCAGCCGCACCGCTTGGAGGAGGAGGAGGAGGAAGGCCAACGTGCGCCCAGAACTGCACATTCCAAGGGGCCTTTTGGTGCCGCCGAGAGGAGCAACCGCACACCCTCCACAGTCGTGGACGTCTAAAGGTACGGAGCAGCCGCTCACCTGTGGATCTGGATGTTGGAGTTGTCCAAAGAAACCAGCCCGTTGGTGGCCGTCCTCCTGTAGCCAGCCGGGGGTCGCTCCAGCATGTCGATCGGGTACCAGTACCTGACCAGGACCCCCTCGCTCCGCAGGTAGGTCTCCACCTGCACCAGTTCGTTCACCTGGAAGGACAAACTCCACCGTTGCCCAAGACGTTTGGCACGGGGTGCCCAGGACGCGCCCCCCCCGCCCCTTCCTGGCTTCAACAGCGGCTCTCTACTTGCCGAATCAACGTCCAGGACCACCCCGTGCAGTCCAAAGGTCTTCAACATCCCACGGATGGCAAACTTGGGCAGGGCGGTTGCCACGGCATTGGTGGCCACGTTGTTGCTCTCCGGGTAGCGGGTCACGACCGTCAGACCTGGAAGAAGGAGGAGGAGGGGGGGAGGTTTAGTGCCAGGGCCTCTGAGCAGCCCTTTCAAGGGGGCCCTTTCTCCCTCTCCCCACGAGCCCCCAGGTGGGCAGAGACGGACGGATGCCAAGCCCCTCCTGGTCACTAAGCAGGTGCACCTTTCCGGACTTTGTCGATGGTGAACTTGTTGGCCTCGTCTTTGATGTCCTCGATGGTGGGGAGATAGAGATCGCGAGGGATGCCCCCGTTTTCCTCGTAGAGGAACTCCACCGTCTGCCGCGCTATGTCGACCATCCCTGAAAGGCAAACCAGTCTCTGGATTGGCCTCCAATCAAGGGTCAAGGTGAGAGGCGGGGTGGGCCGAGGGGAGGCTCCCCCTGCCCAGAGTTTCTGGCAGGCGCGCCAGAACCTCCCGGGTCACACCCAGGAGAGGAAGAGGAAGAGGCAGGGAAGCCGGGGCGGGAGGCTGGGGTCCCCCCCCCCCAAGAGAGAGGGTCGACCTTTACCTAACTGCAGGGCTCCCTTAATCTGGTCCAAGCCGGATTTCCGCTCTGCTTCATTGCGGAAGCGCCTCCTGATTGTGGGGAAGACCTTGGTCTCCCAGGCCTTCACCAGCAGGGCGTAGTGGTCCTCCTGCAGAGGAAGGCAGCGGGGCGCTGAGGGGGCAAGGCGGTGCCCAGCCACGAACGGGGAACCGACAGCGGGCCCCTCCCCTCTCCTCCCCCCCCCGGGGGGGCTCCAGCATGGCGCCCCTGGCTCTGCTCACCCGCGGGACGTCGTCGTCGTCGTCATCGTCGCTCTCGTCATCCGCAATGGGCGGAGGGTGAAGGTCCGGTCCAGAGACGGTGAAGTTCTCGTAGCTGCGCTCCGTTTTGTAATGGCAAGAGGAGTCGCTGTCGTACTCTGGCAAGGGGGAGGGAGAGGGGGGGGGCATTAAGAGAGGGGAGGGGGCAGTTCTCTCCCCCATGACCCAGGCCTTTAGCCCCGTAAGACCGTCCCTTGGTTGTTTGTGTCTCATGATGTAGGGCGATTGTATTGCGATTGTGGTCATGATTCACCCCTTGTTGCTTGTATGGACGCTGAGAGCTTCTGCGCCAGAGAGAACCGCCTTGTGTGTCCAACCATACTTGGCCAATAGAAAGAACTGTGCTCTGTTCTGTTCTGTTCTATCCTATCCTATCCTATCCTATCCTAATTCTAATCTATTTCTTAGTCTATTCTATTCTATTCTAAATTCTAATTCTATTCTAATATTAGTTCTATTCTACTCTAATTCTATTCTATCCTAATTCTATCCTATCCTAATTCTAATATATTCCTTATTCTATTCTATTCTAATTCTAATGTTATTCTATTCTATTCTAATTCTAATGTTATTCTATTCTCTCCTATTCTCTTCTCTTCTCTTCTATTTTATCCTATCCTATCCTATCCTAGTTCTAATCTATTTCTTATTCTATCCTATTTCTATTCTTGTTCCTGTTTGCTTCAGTTTCTATTCCTGATTCCATCCTGTCCTGTCCTACATTTTGGCCATGCTGGTTAGCAGCTATTAGATACGCTTTGATGACTGATCGATCAAGTGGGACGCTCTGCCCCCAAGAGGAGACAATTCAGCCTTTTGTCACCAAAGGCGACGTGCCTGTTGGGATCTACTGTTCTAGAGATTCCCCTAGAACGCCACCGCTAAGCAATGTCCTTCCTGCGTTACTCCGACTTGGCTTTGCAAGGGAGGGGCGGGACAAGGAGCAGGCGCAGGCGCAGGGGAGCCTCACGTTGCTGAGCGGTGGCCACGGCTGCGATCCTGCAAGGAGGCCCGTGCGGCCCAGGATCGGAAGCGCTACTGGTGCCGGCGTCGTTGTCGCTGTCGGAGGCCATGGCGAAAGGCAGCACTTCGAAGTTGGCGCTGATCTCTTCTGCCAGATCGATGCAGAGGTCGGCGGCGTTCCGGTGGGCTTGTCCCTCCACGTAGGCAAACTGATGAGACCCAAAATTGGCCCGGACTTTGGTGTTCTAGAAGGAAACCGTAACACAAAAGAGCTCAGCTCTCGTAGAGCGTTTGGGATGCGCCTGCTCTCTGCAAGGAAAGCCGTGGTGTTCGCGGGGTTGGAGACAGGGGGAAAAAGGCTTCTACCGTCAAACAAATGCTGGTTTATTCTCAGACCTGCTTTTCCCTTCAGCACAAGGCAAAACAGTCCCTGCCTTCCACCTCTTCTGGGTTCTTATGATTGATTACACAGCAGGGGAGACGATGGCACCCCACACAAGCTCAGCTAATCTCTGAAAGGCTTGCTTCTTATACAAACTGTGTCACGTAAAAGAGCGGCTCTGTGGCGCAGTGGTTCGAGTGCTGCACTGCAGGCCACTTCTGCTGACTATCGGCTGTTCAAATCTCACCAGGCTCCAGGTCGACTCAGTCTTCCCTCCTTCCGAGGTGGGTAAAAGGAGGACCCAGATTGTGGGGGGGCAAGAGGCCGACTCTGTAAACCGCTTAGAGAGAGGGCTGTGAAAGCGCTGTAAACCGATATATAAGTCTAAGTGCTATTGCTTTATGACGCTACGCTTAAGGCTGAGCCCTGGCCCATCTGAACAGGAAGAGAGGTGTGATGTTTAACCTGCCTTCTTCTGGATATGGACCACTGGCCACATTCCTCCCGACACGTCTTCCAAATACGGCCCCAGCCGCTGTCCGCAGTAGGTGAAGTAGACCCTGCCTTTGGCCGGCTGCCCTGGAGGAGGAGGGGTCCCTTCCGTCCGCTCCCAGCCGATGCCTGCCACATCACCTGTGGAGGAGGCCCAGGGACCAGAGAGGGACTGAGTGGGGCTCTTCCACCACCACCCCACCCTCCCACCCCGGAGGAGGCCTTCTGCTTAACCACAGGCCGGAGGGGGCTTACCGGGGGAGAGAGCCACATCCAGGCGCACGCTCTTCCACTGCAGCAAACTGGAACCGTTGTAATGGACAGCTCGCCCGTTGCTGGGAATGCAGGAAGGAAGGGAGACATTCACAGAGGAGGGTCCCGACTCCCCCCTGGAGGGTCCCGGGCTTAGCAGTGAAACTTGGCCGTGGCAGGCAAGCAAATGTGTGTGATGGTTCTCGGGACGAGGGTAAAGCAACGTCTTAGTGAACGGATTCTAGGCAGACCCTCTGAAAGTGGCTTTATCTCGCTGAGGGATCCTCTTGCCGGCCCAGAGCTGCCCTGGGCCTGTTTTACCTAATGCAACAGACACCCCCACCCCCAAAACCACCCCCCCAAGGCTCCAGTTCTTGCTCTCCCACCTCCCAAACCTACTTGTGGAAGAGGCAAGTGCCCACGGGGTTGGTCCACGCTCCATCCCGCTTCTCAGCTTCCGTGGCAAAGCCGAAGGAGACAATGGGGCCCGTGTCGTCATCTGCGTCTCCGTAGGACACGACTTCGATCTCCCAGTAGAAAGAGGGCGCCTGGGGAAGGAGCGGCCCCCCCGCAGGTGAGCCGAGGGGGCTTCACGGCGGCCTTCCCGAACGGTAGCTGGGCCCGCTGTGAACGCTCACCTGCACAGGAACTGCCGAGGTGGCATAAATGAAGGTGCCCCGAGGAAGCCCTCCCCCAGCGCTGGGGTCCGCCAGGAAGGTCACCGCGGTGAGATGGGAGGAGAACATGCAGGCTCGCACAGGTGGGAAGACCCTTGAGGGGCTCCAGGTGATTTCTTTAGGCTGAACCAAGAAGACACAGAGCTGCGTTTAATCACAGCTGCCGGGGCTGTCATCACCTGGTGGCCGCAGCACCCCAGGAACCGCAGCCTTGAACCCAGAGAAGGCTTTAAGCCCACCCCTCTTGCTCTGTATTTACCTGTCTTCGGTCTGCCTGGAGGGGAGGCGGGGGTGGCCGAGCGCTATCGCGGTAGAGCATCCGTAACCTTTCGCACTGCGCTTCGACAACAAGGAGCCGCTCCCCTAGAAGGGGGCAAAGGAAGACCCTTCAGACCCCGCTCACCCCTGCAAGAGCGTCTCTGAAGCTACATTTCTAGTCTCAGGGGCTATTCATGCGCCAACCGCTTCCTCCAAAGGGCCAAGCGCTGGTCAGACCACAAAGCCAAGGGGGGTTCCCAGCTGCGCTTTTTTCCCCCGCCTGTCCTTGACGTGATTAAGGAGAGGACCAAAGTTAGTCGCCAAGGACGCTGGGCAAGGTTGAGAATGACAAACCAGCTAGGTGGCCTTCAAATCCAGGAGGGATTTGAACTGGGATCTCCACAGTCCGATCCCGTTTCTTTAATCCACAATATTTTCCAGGCAGCCTCTTCTTTACTGCCTTCGGGATAATATTTTTTTCCGGTCACAATCACCCAGTCTACGTCTGTGACCGAAGACTCAGCTCTTACCGGGGCTGCACTCCTGGGCTACGAGGTTGAGGACTTCCACCGCAGCTGGACACTGCTGGATGAATTCTTCACAGAAGGAGGTGTCCTCCAAGAGCTGCGCCATCACCAGGCATGCTCTTGGGGGTGGGGGATGATGGGGGTGTCAGAGAGAGGGAGAGAGAGAGAGAGAGAGAGAAAAGGCAAAGCACGTCTTTAGGAGTTCTTGGGAATGGTCAGTGCCTTCTAGAGACCACCATAGGCCTTGAAGGAAAAGATCCTTTTGCTTGCTGGGAAACTCACCCAGTAGAAGGCCTTGAACCCTGAACTTCAACCCCAGTCAGGCAAATCAACTAGCCCAGGCAAACAGCCACGGGGTGACTGAGCCCCCGCAGGGCTCCAGTTTGATCTGGCCGTGGGATCCGTCCCCACCCACCTGGTTCGGATTTCAGCCAGCAGACGGACCACGGCCATGACCGGAGTCGAGCCGTCTCCCGTGGCAGGAAGCGAGGTGTGGATAGACAGGCTGCCCTCCTGCGGAAGCAACATGGACTGGACGGCTTGCACGACCTTCTCGGTGATGGACAGCTTCTGCAGAGGCAAGGCCTGAGGAGCAGCGGGAAAGCCAGAAGGGGTTATTTTCTGGAAAGCCAAGGAAGGTCCTGGTCTCATTGTGGCGCAGGCATTATTGTCCCAACCGGAAAGGAACGTCTGCCAGCCAAGAAGAAGAACCGAGGTAGCTGGGTACGTTGGGGTGGGGTTACTGCAGTTGACTTTAGAAAGTCAACCTTGCCTTCTTTAGATATAGAAAACTTAAAGTTCTCTCCCCACCACCATTATTTTTGGAATTGGCCTCTCTAATGATCTAAACTCTGGCGCTAACAGTTTAGCCTGAAGACAGAATTCTTTATTGGCCAAGTGTGATTAGACATACAAGGAATTTGTTTCCGGTACTTAAGCTCTCAATAGACATGCAACAATAACGATAAGCGACAAAGTTATAGAAACTGCGCCTTCAATTTAAACATTCACACACTGACCTGCTCCGTTCTGGGCGTTAAAACGGACTCACCTCTGACCGCGGAATGCAGAGCCTCGATAATGGAACGGTTAAAATGTCTGAGGCCTGGGAGGCCTTCCTGCAGTCTATGTTGACCGGTGGGAATTTGACCGTGGCTATCCCTTCCTGTTCATTAATGGAGGCCACCACTCCCACGCTTCTGGCAATTCCTCTGCCCAACACCTGTTGACAGGAGAAAAGGGAAGGTGGGGGAACACATTTAAGAGCCATCCGATATGGGGGCCAGGAGAGACGGGGCCCAAAATGTCAGTCTCTTCGGGGTTCGGTGAGTGACAAGAGGCCGGTGCCCACCTGAACTTCGGAGCCGATTTTGATGGTCTCCTTGAAGCCGCCCAGGGCACACAGGGCAGCCACCGCTTGGCGAGCGATCCTCTGCAGCTTGGCCAGCTTCCTTCCGTTGCTGCTGCCGTTCTCCAAGATGCTCTCGGCGTATTTCCCCAGCTGGGGGATGTACATCAGAGCACGAGACAAGACCTGGGAACGGGGAGAGGCCCAAGCGGGGGGGCGCGTTGGAGCCGCCTTCCCGGCAAGACCCTTCTCCGTGGATGCGGGCGGGTGGGTTACGAAGCACACCGGAATCCAGCCCAAAACTGTTGCCTCACATATACGCAGGAGGCATCGCGCGTTCCTTCACCCCCAGCGTCCTTTTCTAGGGAAATGCTCCCATTTCAGGCTTCCAAACATTTAAAACTTTCTCCCCAACCTGAGGGGCCTGCTGGCTGCAGAGAATATCAAGAACACCCCCCCCCCTCCCCAAACTAACCCTGAGCCACGCAGCAAAGGACGGATGAAAGGGCGCTGGGCACTCCTCTCAGGCCAAACCAGCAGAGGCAGGAGGCAGCCTTCCGTGGCCGGAGAGCCGGACGCCCTTGTTCGTTTGCACAACGACAAGCTTGGTTGAAAAAAACCTGCAAAGCCAGCGCAGGGCAGGGCGAGGGAGGAGCCCCTCCCCCACTTACTTTCTCGGCGGTGGTGGTCCATATCTGAGCGGCGTTCGACTCGGGCGCCATGAGCAAGCTGTGAAGCAGAGCGATCACCTCCGCCGCCATGCTGTTGGCCACGTGCCCGCTGATGAAGGGCCGCACGGGGTCAGTCCTGAGGTGAGGGAGGGGAGTCAGGCTCCAGCGTCCCACCCTGCCCACCCCCGTCGGGGCGCCTGGCCCTCCCTCCCTCCCTGAAGCGGAGCCGAGAGGGAGGGATCGACCTGCGCGGCTGCTTCCCAGGTCCAGGAACGCCCCCCCCCTCCCGCCCCCCAGGCGAGCTCTTTGGAGGGTCAGAGGTCAGCCTACCTGGCCAGCTCCGAGTTCCGCTCCCTGCAGGTGGAGGTCTGAGCCGTCTTCTTCTTGTCCCCCGTGGAGAGGCCGCTGGTGCTTTCGGGACTGGCCGTCTCCACCGGGGGGCCCACGCTCACAATCAGCCCAGATTGGGCCCACTTGGTGGCCTTCCGCAAAGCCGCCGCCGCCTCCTCTGTGATCACCTCGCAGCAGCCGCTCTGTGGAGGGAGGGAAGGAAGGCAGGCCTGGGTTGCCGTGGCCCCCGCCACGTCCTCACAGCGTGGAACCCTCGCTCGGAGGGCAGAAGGGGCCACCACCGGAGCCCGTCAAGGTCTGTGGGACCCTTGGCAAGGCCCTCCGGAGGGGTTGCTCTTACTTTGGTCATGTCTCGGTCCATCTTGACCACCTTCTCCATGTTGGCCCCTGTTCCCAGGCGGAAGGGGCGGCCTTCGGAGCTACTGCGAACAGAAGGAGCACAGAGGGTGAGAACGTGGAAGGAGGGTCCACCCGTGGCTCTTGAGGGTGCCACCCTCGGGCCGGGTTACCTCAGGAGCGGCTGGAGAACCTCGTGAGACGACTGGTCTTCCCGCTTGTGAATGAAGATGGAGAGCTTGCCGTCCACGGCCTCGCTCTCTTCTCCTGGGTCTTTGTCCCCTTTGAGGGAGCTTTTGGGGTTCGCCTTCGCCAGGGACATGTCTGGCTCCGAAGCGGTGGGGGAGAGAACCGTCTGGCATCCTGTTTGGGGGGGGGGGGGGGGGAAGGAACGCTGATTCCAGCCAGGAAACCTTCCCTACCAGCTTCATTCAACCTGCAGCTCCTTCGCCCGGATTTGGTGGGGCAGATCCATCAGGCGCAGGACTCGAAGTCAGGATCTTGTTTAGCAACCCGGCCGACCCCCCCAACCGTGAGATGCTGGCTGGGGAGTTCTGGAGTCGTCGCATCTCACAGCCGCGAAAGGGAACCAGGGGATATTTCTCCGGAGCTTCCCAGGGGCTCCGAAAGGAGACGCCGCGTTGAGGTGGAGGCACCTCGGCCCTTCGCTACCTGGGACGACGTAATCCGCCAGCTTGGCCAAGAGCAGGGAGGCGATCTTGGAAGCCGGGTCGCCGGGGTCGTCTTGCTCGCTGTTCAGGGAGGGCACGGAGTAGCTCCAGGGGGGCAGCTCCACGTTCCCACAGTCCTCCACGCTCATGAGGGGAAGGGCGGCCCGGCAGAGCTGAAGGATGATGAGCACCAGCTTGGGGGAGGGGCGCTGGTCCAGAAGCAGAGAGAGGAGTTTGGAGACGCAGGCCGGCTGGCTGAGGATGGCTTTGCCAATGTGGCTCCTGGCGGGGGGAGAAGGAAGGAAGGAAGGAAGGAAGGAAGGAAGGAAGGAAGGAAGGAAGGAAGGAAGGAAGGAAGGAAGGTAAGAGAAGGAAGGAAGGAAGGAAGGAAGGAAGGAGAGAGAAGGAAGGAAGGATCCCATTTCAGGACAGCTGGACTGGAGATCAGAACCGTGGCTGATAAGGTGGGGGCTACTGCTCCGCAGGATTCGACCCTTAACCCTCCATCCAGAGACCGTCTCACAGACCACTGCTTTCCAACCATGGCATCATGAAGAGGTCTGGACTTCAACTCCCAGGATTCCCCAGGAGAATTCTGGGAGCCCAGGCATCTTTTAACTTGCCACGGTTGGGAAACTGGTAGCTCAGCTGGCTGCGGAATCCCGGGAGTTGGAAGTCCCGGCCTCTTCCGGCCGCCACAGCTGAGAAACACGGTACCTGGAAAGGTCATTCAGGAGGCTGAGGACGTCTTGCAAGGCATCGTTGCCGGCTGCCTGGTTGCCACAGCACTCGGTGGCTCGGGCCAGGTGATTGGTGAGGAGGCTGGAGACCTGGCGAGCGAGGCCCGAATGCACGGCCTCGGTGGATCCCCCTGCAAAAGGGTCGGCCCCGATGAGGGGAGTGAAAAGGGGCCCTCCCCCCCCCGCTCCCCCTGGACTCCCCCTGCAGCCTCCTCGCTCTTCCTGCAGGGCCAGCAGAGCTCCTACCTTCCTCCTTCTCCCACTCGACGCAACGATTGGCCAGCACCTGGAAAGCGGCCCAAGCCATGATGGCTACCTTCTGCTTCTTGGTCTGCTTCTCGCTGGAGCTGGACTCAGTCTGGCTGCTTAGGCTGCACAGGCGGTCCATCAGCTGCACCAGGCCGCTCCTCACCAGGCACTTCTCTTCGCTCCTGGGGAGGGGGAGGGAGGGGGGGGAAGGAAGCCGCAGAGGCCGGTCACCTGTGGGCCCGGGGGAGGCTGGAGAGGGCAGAGGGCAACGGGAACGCTGAGGCCGGGCAGGGCAAGGGCAGCTCTCCGGCTCACCTGGTGTAGGGAATGGTGCACAGCAGGCCGATGCTGTTGGCGCAGGCGATGGGGTAGCGCGCGCACAGGGCCACCACCGACGTCATGGTCTCCCCAAAGGCCTCCTGCACCTGCTCCACCATCCCTCCGCAGGTGAGCTCTTCGATTCTGTGGAAAGGGAGAAAGCCAGAGGCTCCCGAGCACAAGACGCCACCCGCTCGGAGGCCGTTCGAGCCTTAAAAGGTTGACGCAAATGTTATCCCAGGGAGTGCTGGGATTTTTCAAGGCAGCTTGAAGAGGTGGGGGCAGGGGTGGGATTCTACCGGTTCGCACCTATTCGCTAGAACCAGTTGTTAACATTCTAAGCAGTTCGGAGAACCAGTTGTTAGGAGAAATTACTGGGCTAATCCTGTAAGGAAGGCAGGAAGGAAACATTCTGGTGTTGCTTACAGAAACTGCCTCTCCGTTAACCCTGATTACATTCTTGGCAGGACTAGCCTTCCTGTCTCAGGAGCTTCTCTGGAGTTTTTTCCCCTCCTTTGCTGGTACTTTGCTTGTGTGGAGGGACCATTCCAAGTTACAATGGCACTGAAAAAAGTGACTTATGACCATTTTTCACACTCACGACTATTGCAGCATCCCCACAGTCACGAGAGGCCAGGGGAGGAGATGCGTGCCTCGATGTGAGTGATGTTGAGTTGGCCACACCCAGCCAGTCACATGACCACCAAGCCATGCCCACCAACTAAGCCACGCCCACAGAACTGGTTGTTAAAAAAACCGAATCCCACCCCGGGGGGAGGGGGGGGGGGATAAGAGGTCTGGACCATTGCTGGCTGGGGAATTCTGGGAGTCGAAGTCCAGCTCTCTGCAAGCTACCAAGTTCGCGAAGGACCCCTTTTTAGAGGGCTGCTTTCAGGGGCTTTGCCAAGGAAACCGGGACTGACCGTGGGCCTCCCTGGAGCACCATCGTGACTGGGCCCACCAGGTGCGTCACTCCGCCCACACGGACCGCAGCCGTCAGCAGCTCCCTCATGTGCACCAGGGCCTGCTTCCGGGTGTTTCCACGCCGCCATCGCGTCTGAGCGGCCAACAGGAAGCTGCTGCTGGACACCTAGGAGAATAGTGGGGCAGGATGAGTGGACTGCACGGGCCACTGACCGACTCACTTGAGGGGGCTCAGGGTGTAACCTTTCCCCCGAAGGGAAATTCACTGAGTTTAAAAAAAAAAAAAAAATAGGGACTCCCACCGTGGCCAGAACAAAAACACATTTTAGAACATTCTTAGACATTCCAACCTCCTAAATGACAAGCTATTTCAATAATTAGATAGTATTTATTTGAGTTAGCCATTTATATTATTTTGATAACTCAAATGAGCTTTTAAGCAGCCTGATGGGACTTTAAATATTCACAGGTAACCGAGGCTGTTGGCTTTTTCTCTGGCTGCTTACGACGGTTTCTGTTCGGTGAGGTTTACTGGAGAACCGAAGTGTGCCTGGCCGGGTGAGGCCGCTGCCTTGCATTGGATGAGCCCAAGAGGCGGGCCTTACCGCTTGCTCAGGATTGGTTCCGATGAAGGCAAAGAGCTGTCCTAGCAGGACGCTGTAGGTGGGCTTGTCCCGGCTGTCATCGATGGCCAGCGACTGCAGGAGGGTGAAGGAGCTGCTCCTGTGGCTGGGAACGTGGCGCCGCCTGCGTGGAGAGGCACGAGAGGGGAGATCAGTGGGACCAGCCAACAGCCCGGACGTCCCTCCCAGCGACGGGGATGCCGACCTCTGGCTGGACCGGGTGAACTCCAGGTCTTCGTTTGCGATCATCTCCAGATCCGAGGGTGCCGACATGCTGCGGAGGAAGACTGGCTGGCGAACCGCGTGGGAGATGACCTTGGTTTCCGAGGCTGACTTGCACGCTGCGCGTTAAGGAGCAGGAAGAGGGCTGAGCCTTCGTGGACAGAAAACCCACAAAGGATCCAGGAAAGGGGGGGGCTTCCTCGATCTCGGCTGTGCAGGAAGGCGCTCAAAGGTGAGTGCTTCGGAGAAGGCCAGCCTGGCCCCTCCCCTCCCTCCTTACCTGGCGTCTCTGCCGGGGTGCCGGAGATGCTCCGGGTGAGGCCCGACTGGGCAGCGATGGTGACGTGCAGGAGCAGCTCTGCTCGGTTCATCAGGCTCTTGACCAGGATTTTGGTCTTCGCCATGGGATGCGAAGGCTTCTGGATCCCCGAGTTCACCTCCTGGAAGAATTTCTCCCTAAAGAGCCGGGGAGGGGAAAGCTCAGAGACAGGCAGGCTGGTAGCCTCCTCCTAGCTCCAGAACGAGGCGAAGGGTCGGACGGGCTCGGCTTCCGGGGCTGGGGAGCAACCCCCGCACATCGCCCCCTTCGCCAACCAGGAAGGAGCAGAGGTGGGCGACAGGCTTCCCGCCACGGCAAGGCGGCAAGAGTGGCACCAACCTCAGCGAAAGGACCATGTTCTCGAGATCTCCTCCGTCAAAAGAAATCTCCTTCATCGAGCACAGAAGCTCCAACTCTTTCATTTTGCTCTGAAAGGAAGGGAAGCAAACACGTGGGAAAAGGGGACCCGAGGAGTTCGTTCCTCTTCCTGAAAGGAGGTCTGATCCTTCGTGGGGTGAAAGCTGCCTCTCCACCTTCAGGCACAGCCTCTCCCCAAGGAGAACCCCTGGAAGGGGGCCACTGCCTTCCTGCCCTGCGGGGGAGCCTCTCGGAGGCTTCACCGGAAGCCCATAATCTATTCTTTCGCTCCGTTTAATTTATACGCTTCTTTGGGTTCTTCTTTGCAAGAATTCCCAAGGTTTCTGCCGAAGGAAGGCTTCTATTTCCACACAACCCGCTCCCTGCTCCAGACTGAGACCCTTTTCCCAGATATCTGGAAGAACTAAAACACGGGAGAGATGCTCTGGGTGACATTCCGGTTTGGTTTGTAACCCCCAAGGACTTCCCAGGGCCCTCCGGAGGCCTCGTTCGCTGGCAGACGCGCTTGGAGAAGCCAGACGTTCCCAGGACCAACAGCCGAGACCTTATTTCCCGCAGGGGATCAGGCAGCCGGTTTTAAAGCTGCACGCGGTTTGCCCAGGAGCAGTGAAAAATACAGCTCAGCATTTCACAGGAATTGAGAGGAAGGCGAAGAGGCCAACACCAAAGCAGCCCAGCGTAATCTGAGCTTCTTGGCCTTTACCTCATTGAAGTGATAATCGTAGAAGAAGGGCACGTTATTTTCCAGCTTCCCGTGCGTGGCGTCTTCCACCTCGCTCTGCCATTTCTGCTCCAGTTCAGCCACACTCTGGCCCAAAAGGGAGGGAAGCAGACCCATGAACGCGCTGGAGCCCTCCTTCCCTCGGGAAAAATAATTCACGTCCAGCCCACCGTGAGCCCCCAGGACCTGCAGCCGGAAGCAGCCACCGGATTTGCACGGCAGGCGTTACCTGCAGTTGTCTTTCCATGGCATTCAGTTTCTTGAAGGTTTCTCCCATGATTTTGCAGAGCAGGTCGTATTCCTCGGCGTGCTCCTCCTGATACTGGAAGTTGATGAGAGACTGGAGCGCGTCGACGAGGTTCAAGTGCTTGATCACGCACGAAACCACCATTTCCTCCATCACGTCCGGCTGGATCACCTCTCTGTTGAGGGCGAAACCCCCGCCCCCAAAACCAACATTTGACCAACGTTTGGCCTCCTGACAAATACCTGAGCGAGGCTGCAGGCGTTTTCTCCAGCTGCAGATGTGGAGAAGGCCAAGGTGACCAAAAGAAGTTCACCCACCCACCTGATGCTGGGCCGAAACTGAGGTCGGGCACGGCCAGATATTTCCCTGAGCTTGATCATGATTCCGGGCGGGAGTCGGATTCGGGGCAGGTCGAAATAGTGACCCACAGGCGGGACAAGGACGTCTGATGGGTACGTGAACTCCTGGTCTTCCTCAATGGTGAGAGGCAGCGGGGAAGGGCTGGGCGTGAGGGCTGGGGAGATCACCCCGTTGGCTTCCACTTGCCACTGGCACCTGAAACAAGGAGAGCACCCAAGGAGCGGCTTGTTGGCGGTTCCGTAGGAGGTTTCGCACCTGGCGGGGAATCGGCGGCTGGCCTCCCGCTTCCGCCCCACTCCGGGCTCCCTACCTCTGCAAGAGTTTGGACCGCAGCAGCTCTTGACACGTTTCCTCGTCCTTGGTGATCTCTGGCCCGTTGTACAGGATCCTCAGCATGGAGCAGGCCAGGACGGACAAGCCCAAGGCCAGGTCCACCAGGAAGGGCAACCCACCCGAGACGTCTTCCGAGGATTCCTGGGCAGCCCAGGGGAAGCAGAGAGAACACAGAGGGAGAGTGAGCCCGCACGCACCCGCCTGGCGCCTGACTATGAATCACGCTAAAAGTCGCCAGCACCGAGAGACCCAACCCAGCAGAGCAGAAATCTGTAAAGAGGCAGCTCTAAGGCGAGGAAGTTGGAAGGAGTTGCGCCTCCACGTTTACAAGGCGAATACACGGACTTCTCCCCATTCAGGAGCAGTGAATGAACGCTGACCTGCCTCCTTAAGTAGGACCTGGGGCTCAGCCTCCGCACCCCCACGCCACCCCTTGTAACTGGAAGAATGGCGAAGCCAGGTTCGGACGCGGTCAGGATTGAGTTGGATGTTAGTTACTCCCCCAGCTGAAGCCCAGCTCCCTACCTGCGCCCGGACCGTGCAGGCAAAGCCCCACATGGCTTTATCGGGGGTGTTGTGTTCTCGGCCACTCCGCATTTCGAAGGAGAAGGTGACGGTGTCCCCTTCCACCTGACAGTTTGGATGAGAAGAGAATCCACTGAACAAGCAAGCGGAAGCCGAGCCTCCGCCTTTTATTATTGCAAGATACAGAAGGAAATCGGGAAACGGCGTTCTCCTCTGAGGATTATGCCCGTGATCCAGGAAATCTGGTTTTTGTACGGTTGTAGGAGTGAGTGGCTTCTTTTTTTCTTTGAGTTGAATTTTTTTTTTCTTTTTTGTAAATTTTTTAAAATTGTTTTTTATATAGAACAAATCCATTCCGTTTCAATCGTTCATCGATTAGGCACATATTTTCAATTATTTAGCCATTATTAATAGTGTTTTTCTTATCCAATCTAACAATACAATAATAATCATATTCCTGTGTAAATGATAATATCCACTATACCTATTACATTAACTTCTCTGATGACCCCATAAATACATCCAATCCCTTTTAATTTGTTCTATTTTCTATCCATTGATAAAACAGATCCCATACCATATAATATTCAGATTCTTCTTTTTCTTTGATTTCTAGCGTCAATCTATTCATTTCTGCACGTTTGAATATTTGTTCACTTATTTTTCCCTCTATCGGTATCATATCATTTTCCCAATTTGGGGCAAATACAATTCTAGCTGCCATTAAAATGTGTATAATTAGAGAAACCTTGGGATTTCACCCGCAGGGGCGGGAAAGTGCTCTTCGGTACCTTTACTAAATCTTTCGGCCACCCGGTCCCCAAGACGCTCCGGCTGCCGTATCCTAAGATGTTGCCCCCGTATTCGGCAACCTTCCGGCTGTTCGTGTTGGGCCCGGCGTAGATCACCAGCTGCAGCAGAAGCACGACAGACAGAAGCCAGGGGCATGAGGGCAAATCGAAGCCTGTCTGAAGAGCTTCTCCGAGGGGAGCGGGCAGATCTTGTGCCGGCATCCTAGAGAGCTCCAAGGGAAACTTCCCCCAGGCCAGAAGGGCTTCAGGGCGGCCCCGTCTCTCTTCACAGGCCCCGGCACCCAGGGGGGGAGCTGATGGTCTGGCCCCAACTGACCTTATCGTAATCGTACTGGGAGGAGCATCGGCTGTCGAACCTCAGGTACAAGCAACGGGCTCCTGGGATGTGCACCGTCTCCTTAAACTTGTAGTTATCCCTGACGGGGTGAACGGTCTCCACCGTCTTGCCAGCAGCCCAAGGAGCCGGGATTTTCAAGCCGGTGAGGAACCCCGGCTCTTCTTTCTCTTCCAGCATTCTGGCATGAAGGGTAAAAAAAGGAGAAGCTACCAAAGGAGTAACTTTGTAGGACAGATTGAAAGGAATTGTGGACGCCAAATACTGGCATTGCTGTCACCGCATGACACTGGGCACAAACAAGAGAGGGAGGGAGGGAGGGAGGGAGGGAGGGAGGGAGGGA
>NW_020769431.1:1185576-1204027 GCF_900518735.1 Pseudonaja textilis
AGGAAAGGAAGGGAAGGGAAGGGAAGGGAAGGGAAGGGAAGGGAAGGAAGGAAGGAAGGAAGGAAGGAAGGAAGGAAGGAAGGAAGGAAGAAAGAAAGAAAGAAAGAAAGAAAGAAAGAAAGAAAGAAAGAAAGAAAGAAAGAAAGAAAGAAAGAAAGAAAGAAAGAACCAACCAACCAACCAACCAACCAACCAACCAACCAACCAACCAACCCAGGGAATACTCTGATGCTTCGGCCACTCACCTCTCGTCGGGGAAGAGCTTGCTCCTCGGTTCAGAGGCCCCTGCAGGAGAACCGCTGGCGTCCGAGAAAACCGGAGACTGCGTTTTCAGCAACAAGGCCGTCTGCAACACAACACCAGGGCCAAGGGGTCACAAGGGGGTGGGGTGGGGGGTCTAGGGCCAACTCCAAGCCAAAGGGGGGGGAGGGGGGGAGAAAGGCAGGCGCTACCTGGCTGGTGTAGAGGACCAGCTGCACCAGCTGAGGCATGAGCGGATCGGCCACCATCAGGGTCTGGAGATTTGGATGCATCAGGGAGGTCAGCAGCACTGGAAGCAGGTGGCCCAGGATGGTGGCTTTGGTCACCTGCTCCAGGCCCTTCAACCTGCAAGGAGAGTCCTCCATCATCACCACCACAGCTGGGCCTTGGGGGAGTGGGCCGGGGAGGGTCCTCCCCTCAGCCCCAGGTCCTCCCCCCTCGAATCTCAGAGTGGGACCGTGGGGCCGAGTCTTCCGAAATGGCCTGCCCAATGGCTGCTAGCTTGGACGACTCTGGGCTAGCTGCGGTTGGACGCGTCCAGGCGCTCTCACACCGAACCGGCCATAAAACAGCCATAAAACTAGCTATGGGTCGGCCACCCCTGGACACGCCCCTTCAGCATTTTCCCGGGGGTCTTTTGGCCTCTTTCTGGGAGCAGCTTCGAGAGGGAGGGACCGAGGGCGTCTTTCCGGAACAAAAGGCCTTACCTCTGCTCCCTGTCCGGGATGTCGCTGTTGATCAGGGCGGTGGTGACCTGCTGCAGCTTCTCCAGGACTTCATCGCACCCCGTGAGGATCTGCATGGCCAGAGCCAAGATGCTGGTCTTGAGCTCCTACCAGGGAGACAAGCCAAGTTTCAGAGCTGCGTCCTGGCGGCCCCCACGGAAAACTCCGCTTCTAAATCCAACACGGAGGCTCATGCGAAAGAAAGACCGGCTTCCAGAGTTAATGGGATGAGCGTGATAACAAGCCAGGCGAGGTCTGTGGGGGGGCGGGGGGGATCTACCAGCCCACCCTCCCCACTCAGGACTCTTTTGCGGTGGATGGGCAACCTGGGGCAGGGGTGGCAGGACAGGTTAAACAAAAGAAATGCCACTACGCTCCTATCGCTCCGCCTCTGTCTGCAAGGACAACAGCAACAGCACTTTGACCGCTTCCTAGCCCTCTCTAAGCGGTTTACGGAGTCAGCCTCCTGCCCCCAACAATCTGGCTCCTCATTTTACCGACCTCGGAAGGGTGGAAGGTCGAGTCAACCTTGAGCCAGTGAGAATCGAACTGCTGGCAGCCGGCATTCAGCAGAATCCGCCTGCAACGCTGCGTTCTAATCATTTCGCCACCGAGGCTTTGCACGTAATGAATCCTCATTGTTAGACTACTTGAGCACTTTGTGGATTCTGGAGGCCGCTTAATTCCAAGACCACATTTCTTACTAGGCCACAAATTATTAACCCTCCTAAACTGGTCCAATTGAGACAGAAAAGCTGATATCCAGAGATTCAGCAAGAGGCTGGGAGATCCGCCACATTGGCCCTCGTGTTAATGTGGGTTTCCCGGTCATGTCTGGAAGGCGCCAGGATGGGGAAGCTGAATTTAATCACAGGTTTCACTGGAGAATCAATTAGTGCTTCTCTAAACCACAACTTCCCAACACGAGGATTCTTCAGACTGACCTTTCCCTGAAAAATCTGCTCTAGAATCTAACTGAGATCGTTCTGCCTAACTATCCCCGTTTCCCTGATTCAGGGGCGCAGCTCCCTTTTCGGCCTTGGCTGCCAAGGAAGGTTTGTCTTTGGGGAAACCGGAGGAAATTCCAGCCAGCTGATAGCGCAGCGGGATGCTAAGCAGGCCGGGATCAACTCTGCCGGTACTTATCAGAACGATTAATCCAGCCTGCCTTTTGGGCCGGACAAGGAACGAAACCGTCCTAGAAGGGAAGAGAGGATGAGAGCAACTGCAGAGAGGAACGGAAGACAACAAAACAGAAAACGAAATAATGGGTGTGGCTGGATGAGACGTGGCGTGGACACATTTAGCATTTACTCCAGACAGTGACGGACGTATCCGAGTGAGGACAAAGGATGAGCCACTAATAACCTTCCTGAACAGCAAGAAGGAAACCGACAGAAATGACCCTGGCCCAGTTGGGGGCTCAGCCAAGCAGAGGGCACAATGGACCAAGACACACCCCTCCCTCATCTTAAACGGTTCAGACAACAGAGACAAAGCCCAACCAGGGGGGGGGGAAAACAGGCTGAGCACCTGAGGGAGGTAGCCAGGGACGGGCTTGAAGGGGACCTTTTCCAGACAGGGCTGAGAGAAGCTAGCAAAGGTGAGCGCAGAACTCTTCCTGCAAGGATTCTGCAGGGAAGCTTTTAGCCAGGGCTGCTCCGGGCCGAGTGAAGAGCTGGAGCACCCAGTCACAGGACCACGACCACAGACGGTGAGCACGGAGAGGGCCATACCCACCCGTTGGCTGGAGCCGCGGCAGCACCGGGGTCAGGAGAAAGCGAGGGCAGTGGAGTTTCGGACTTGGTGTTTACCTGTACCTTCAAGGTCTCTCCCTGCAAGGAGCTGTCACTGTCATCGCTTTCGTCAGGCTTAATCAAAACGGTATTACTCAGAAGGTGGTTCTGTACAGCCATCAGGTACCGCAGGCAGGCAGAGGCGGCCTTCAAGACAAACGGGGACATGGGGGGGGGGGTTTCCCTCGTGGCCCCACTGCCTCGCAAAGCAGCCAAGGCAGCAGGCTCTCTCGGAGGCCCCAGGCACACTCACAAACGGGGGCAGAACGCAAAGGGAACGTCCCGTCCGTCTCTAGCTGCGGGGCTCACAGCGTGGCAAAGAAGTGCCAGAAAATGTTGGCCCATTAATTCAAGCTAACGTGGGGGAGACGTATGGCAAGTCCCTGGACCTTACCAAACTGAAAGACGAGTCAGCGTGGAGTAATCCCATTTATGTGAAAAACAACGGTGAGCTTGAGCGCCTCGCATGTTAACCTCCTGGACCAGGAACCCGGGAAGGAGGAGAGCCAGACTGACAGAGACTCCCGCCCACCAATCCCAGGGACGGTCGAGGCTCCTCAATTCCCCAGAAGGAGAAACTATCCCCCTTCCCCTCCTTCTCCCCACGGCAGCCCCCGAAGAGAGCCAGTGGGGGGGGGGGTTTTGGGGGGCCACGGTTACTCACAGGCACAGTGGAGAGAAGCCTCTGGAATTCATCTCGAGAGACGATTTGGCACTTGGTGATTAAGACACAAGATTCTCGGACCACGATCTTGAGAATGTAGTGCAAAAGTTCGTCGTTCAGCCTGAGAGGCGGGACAGAGGAGGGAGGGTCAGAAGGGAAGCCAGGCGGACTCGAGGACAAACCGCAGCGCATCCGGTAAGCCGGCCGTGAGAGCTGCCTTCGCCTCCCCTCCCCCACCCATCTCGGTTGCCCAGGAGGCAACCCCCCCACCCCCAGGTCATTCAACCAGCGTGCGCCGCCTCTGCCTGGGGAGGTTCACCTGCAGTGCTCGTCGTCTTCACTTCCAAATCGGTTGTTCTGGAGCTGTTCAGCCATGTTGGTCAGGATCACATCTCGAAGCTGGGCCAGGCCGCTGTTCCTGTCTCCTAGAGTGGGCCAATTCAAGGAGGAAGGGAAGTAGGGAGGCCTGGGATTGTGCCCCAAAACTGTCTCGCGGACACCACCCTGGCCTGAAGCATGCAGCAAGCCGTATGTTCTGGTTTGTGTGTTTTGAACGTACAAATTTGCACTCCAGCACCTTAAAAACTCTTACCTTCGGTTAAGACCAGTTTCAGTAGATTGTTAATTTCTGTTTCTCCGGGGTACAGGATGCTCAGACCAGAACTTAAAAGGGGAAAGAAAGGAGACACTTAGCACTTGCACAAAAACACACAAAAAGGGCACTGAAGATAAACTGACTTTACTCAGGCGTATGCTTGGAACTGTTGGCAATACCATTTGCTGCCGCATGAATTATGGATACCTGCCTGGAAATCTGTAGCATTTGTTTGGTTAAAGTAAGAATGTGGTTTTTTTTCAAGAATGGGCTGAAGCTTGGTAAACACTCACGTGTCCCAGTAAGCGAAGCCAAGAGCAGCAGCTGCTTTGGGGGTTTTCTTTACTGAATTTCACGAGGGACGAGCTTCCCCATCAACGGGGAGGCCTTGGGATCTTTTGAGAGGAGGCCAGGTGACCTACCTAATGGCCAAGCAGACCTCCTTCTGAATTTCAGGGCTGATCTGGTCGACTGGGGCCATGAGAAGCTGCCAAAGCAAAAGGCCGGATCGCCTGACGATCTCCCGATTCTTCTCTGTTTGGGGGCTGAAGAAAAATTTAAAAACCACCTGCAAGACAAGCATTGCAACGCAAGATGGGAGGGAGAAACATATGCGCAGCCAGTGAAGCGATGCACGCTTCGCTTATCTGCACTCTATCTGAATTTATTGAAACAACCAGGTTGGTTCCGACAACTAACATCGGAGAAGAGTCGAAGAAAACAGGGCAAGAGGTTGATACATTCAAATGCTCCGATTCGGCTCCTTATGAACCTCCAAGAAACAGGCAGGATTACCCCACAGAACACAGGCGTTTTTCAAACTTGACAACTTTACGATGGTTGGACTTCAAGGACTCCCCAGCCAGTCATGAACCCTGGGAGTTGAAGCCCCACCTATCTGAAAGTTGCCAATATTTGAAAAAATATTGCCACAGAGGATCAGGCTTGGATTTCGTTCCATTTCTGGTTGAACAAGAACGTCATTCAGGCTGTGCTCTAAATTGTGGCCTTCTTGCTGGGAGAGGCCACAAGCCAGAGCACATCTTGGATCAGCCAAGGAGTCAGCGATGCCCAGGGAGTGGCAGCAGATGAAAACTCTCTGCTGGGGTGCCCCGTTTCTTCCCCAAATACACAACAGACTGGCTGGCACTGACGGGGTTGCCTAGTTTGAGTAATGAAACGTCTGCAAGGAAACAACGGAGTTCGGAGAACACACAACCGAGACACGGCAGGGAAGTCTCCCATTAGGATTGGAGCTCTCGGGGTCGCCTAAGGTGAGCGAAGGTGTGCCCCGATCAGGAATGCGTACCTGAAAGACCACCAGGATGCAGCGTATGATGCAGGTGTCGCCGTTGACCATGGCTTTCTCCATGATGTCGCAAATGCTGCTGAGGTGATGGGCTTCGATCGGGTGTTGCTTAGCCAGGAAATTCGTGATCGGCATGTTGTTACTGGCCGCCAGCAGGTTGAGCTGATGGATGCACATGGCGCCCACGTGGTGCAGGAGCTGATTGATAACCTCGTTGGTGGCGATGGCGTCTCCTGCAAAAAAGGGCATCGTGCCCTTGTCAAAATCGCCTGGCAAAGACGATCCATCACCACCGACCAAGGAGACGGAGAGGGGAGGCCGATGGTCGTTCAGAAATCATTTCAAAGGAAATGGGCCAGGTTATTATTCCCGGTGCTGACGGCACCGTTCGCCTCTCACCTTGCGGCTCCAAGATGACGTGGCTGACTCCCAGCCTCTGGCAGATGTAGTGGAAGGCTTGGTTCCCAGGGTTGCACCACTGGTCAATGTAGTCGTTGGAGCAGGTCCAGATCATGTTGTTCATGGCGTCGTAGCAGGCGCCTGGACAGAAACATTGGTAGCCCCCTTGATCCAAAGGGGACCGGGACGCAAAACGAGCAGAAATCCAGAGGTCCCAGATGTTAAAATATCTCAGTCTCTTCCTGAGACACCTTGTCTCCAGAGCTTAGGGATGCTCCAGCCCTGGAAGTCTTTAAGGACAGCAACAGCACTTGGACTTATATACCGCTTTACAGTGTTTTACAGCCCTCTCTTAGCGGTTTCCAGAGTCGGCCTCTTGCCCCCCCCAACAATCTGGCTCCTCATTTTACCCACCTCGGAAGGATGGGAGGCTGAGTCAACCTGGAGCCTAGTGAGACTAGAACTGCCAAATTGCAGGCAGCCGGCAGGCAGCAGAAGTAGCCTGCAGTGCCGTACTCTGACCACTGCACCACGAGGCTCAAGAAGAGACTGGACAACCATTTATCTGAGGTGGTGTGGGGGGGTCCCCTGAGGTTGGACTGGATGAGCCCCCAAGGCCCCTTCCGGTTCTGTGACTCTGCTGTGCATGTCCACACACACACACACACACACACACCCTGGTGATAAAATTTGTCTTCTTTCTCTGCATCCATTCCCACCAACAGCAGAATGTTGGTGGGGTTTTTTTTTAACTGTTCAGGAGTTATTTGCTCTGAAGAAATTTGCAATTCTGTCAAAAGCTCAGCTACGTAATGGCTAGAGAAAGCCACCCTGTGGAGTTTCGTTCAGAGCGTCCCGGGGGCAGCCTGCATCTAGGGCAGACCTTTGGGGCTTACCTAGGCCAGGGACAAGGGCCCCGCGTCCAAGGGAGCTCCCAGCAGCATCGATGAGGTCCGCTCGGCTTGCAAACTGCCCATCTGACAGATTGTACACCAGGCTGGAAGCTAGGACTTTAAAGAAGGGGTCTGCCGTCAATCCCTCCCCAGCTCACGTCATTCTAAGAGCAAACTGCACCTCGGGCGGAGCCAAAGCTCAACCTTCGGGGGCTAAAACCACCGCCTGGAACAGCCAAAGCGGCCTCAACAACACTGCCCTTCCCCTCCCCCAAGGCCAGGAGAGAGGCGAGAACTTACTTTTCAAGGATGACAAACCGCTGCTTCCCCCGAAGAGAGACCGGGTGGCAGAACTGCCGGAACCTCCCGGAGGCGGGATTAGCATCACCAGGTAGGTCCCACAGGTGTAGATCGGGGTCTTCCGTAGCATTTTGAGAGGCAGACCACAACTAGTGTTAGCAGCTGAAGAAGAAAAGGAGGAGGAGGAGGAGGAGGAGGAGGAGGAGGAGGAGGAGGAGGAGGAAGAAGAAAAAAGGGAGAAGGGAGAAGAAAAAGAAGAAGAAGAAGAAGAGTTGTGAGAAACACAGGGAGATAATTTCGCTCGGCAACTGCAAGCAGAGGAAGATGTGAAGAACCTGGTCCAATGCAGGACCATAAGGAGAGGCACTGCCCCCCCCCCGCTCCCCCCACCTGGGAAGTCCTTCACAAGACTCCTCTGACAAGCAGGTGCTGTACCTGGTTTCTCAGGTGTTTTGCCCCGTTCAGCAAGAAGGCTCAGCTGCCCCCTTGGGCGAGGAAGAAAAGGCTCCTGGGCCCAACTGGCCCCTTACCTGCCTGGTCCTCTTTCAGGGTGTTGGAGATGGTGGAGCCCGTCAGCGCGGCCAGGGTGGCCGAAGGGGAGGCTCTGTACCTGGACAGTCTGCTGAGCAGCATCTCGTTGATGCTCTTGGCCGAGTCCCCCTCTTTCCTCATCAGGATGAGGCGCTCCTGGAGGGGCCTGGCGACGCAGAGGCCGTTGTCCCCCTGGGCCAAAGAGCCAAAAGGAGGAGAGAGCTTCCACCAGCCTGCGTGGGGTTCACCGCAACCCGGAGGGCATCCGGGCCAGGCAGACGCCCCCGGTTTGTGCCCGCCTTCTGGGCACCAGACCTCACCTTGACTTCAAAGATGTCCATGAAGACCGAGTGGCCCTTGGGGGTTTTTTCATTCAAGCTTGCAGGAGACCAGATCCAGTAGAAGTAGGTCCCGTCCGAAGAGAGGTGGACCGTGGTCATGGTGCTGCCTATGGGAAAGTGATCGGGGGGCATTGGGAGAAGCTGGCACACCTGGGCAGAGAAACGGGGCAGGGGGCAGAAGGGAGGAGAAATCCAGTTTTACTGGCATTTGTGACGACACGCTGATCCTGAACGCATCAAGGTGCCCGGTGGTTCGGCACAGTGATATGCCGGCCTAACATTTACAATTAAAATCAATATTTGTATTTCAAACAGACGCCAGAAGGAGATGGACCTTCCTCTTCTTCTTCTTCTTCTTTTAGGAAAGAAGAACGCTGGGAAGAAAACAAAGCTTCTCTCATCACGGCAAAACCAAAGCACTCCATCTTGCAAGGTCACACTTGCTGAACAAGCACATTGGAAGATGAATGAGATTTTTAATAGCTACACTGTGGAAGAGCTTTCTGCCCTCTCCACCTCTGGTCGTTTCCCCCGGGGTTTAATTCTTCTCAAAACCAGAAGCAGCTTTACTCTCAGGGTAGCCCCCCCCCTCAGAAACCTCAAAGGAAGTCCCAGGGGGCACGCACACACACACACACACACACGCACACCCACGTTCCCAAAGGAAGACAGGAACTCCAATTGGGAGTCGGCACTTTCCTCCCTCCTGCCCACCGACACCAGTGGGCCCATTGGCTAAGCCGTCCTGAGATCCCTTCGTGCAGCCGCCCAGGGCTCGTGGAACTTGATGCTCGGCGCTTGTCTGCTGCTGTCTCAGCTCCTGGGCTCTTGGCCGGAGTCTCAGGTGCAGCCAGCAGACAACATTGCGCTAATGCTCAGGCATTCTTGGGAACGGATTGCCAGCTTTCAAAGGGCGACCGAGCGCCTGAGTCATCTCGGAAGCATCCCAGGGCAACGCAGTTTCACGCACTGAGTAGTCGCCTGGCAGAGTTCTCCGATCCTAAGTCATTGCTGGGCAGTCTGAGCATTTGTGGATGGACGGAAAAGCTCCCCGGGGAAGGACGGCAGGCGCACGAGGGATTTTTTTAAAAAAATCTTAGTTTCAGAAAGACCACCTGGCTTTCCAAGAGACAATCAATTATTATTGAAGATGGGGGTGGGTGGGGGGGGAATGGGGGACAGGACCACCTGGCTCGAATCACAAACCAGGCCCTGGGACAGACAGCCAAGCTAGAAACAGCTCTGATGTTACCTGAAGGGTGTTCGGATCGATGACCTGGAAAAGGGAGTGAGGTTTGCTGTCAAAGGAGACCGGCCTGTGGAGCAGCCGGCCGTTGCCGAAGGCCACCCAGCCGGATTCCAGTTCCTCGTTGCGGGAGTAGACAAAGCCTCTGAAAGGAAGAGCGGGGTGGTGGCGCTCTGGATCAGGTCCTCCTGTTCGTGGCTCCTTCGTTCCCTCCTCAAACCCGCCCAATGTTGTCTTTCTCTCCACCGCCGTCGCTATCCCGGAGACCGTGCTTTGGCGCGGGGCTTACCGTAAAGTACCGTGTAATCCAGAGCCTAATTTGCTGATTCCCCGGCCAACGGAGTTGGTGGTGTAAAGATAAAGTCCATCCACTGCCAGGCAGCGGCCTAAGTCTGCATCTGCAAGAGGAGGAGGAGGAGGAGGAGGAGGAGGAGGAGAGGAGGAGGAGGAGGAGGAGGAGGGTTATTTTCAAAGCCACAGAATTCGGGGCAAGAACGGGGCAGAAAATGTTTCTTTTGAGTCACGGCCAACCGTCACCTGTGCACTAGGCAGGGCCCTCCACAGCGCTGCCACCCTTGTTAGGTCTGCAAAAGGCCAACCGAAAAAAGCTTGATGGTCTCATTTTACAGTTAAATCTTTGACTACGTCCAGTTCTGAGCACCGACAACTGGACAGCATCAAGGAGAAAGATGCAGACCTGAGAGAAAACTCCTCCAGGTGCAGGTGTAAAAAATTGGCCGCCATTAAGCTGGAGAAGAGAGATTAAGAGGCCGGAAGAAGACCGGTCCCCTGCTTTTTATCAGAGGCCCTATTTTTTGGGGTGGGGTGGGGGGTGGGGTGTCAGGGTTGCATTTTTATTCCTACATTCTGGAGGAAGCAGCATTCTTCTTACAACCACCCGTGCTTGCGCTCTGCCCCTCGCTCTGACGGAGGTCATTTCCCAGTGGAAGAAAACCTTCTCACGGCGTCCGCCCTGCTATCCTTTAGCCGTGGCTTCTGCCCGTCCTGAAAATACCAAACCTCGGGTGCTCGAAAGGTGGGAATGTCCAGGGTTCTTACCTTTGTTTTCTGAGCCAGAGCCAGGGTTAGCATCAGGTGCTGGCAGCATGTCCTCAAAACCCCAGGACACCAGGTGTTTGCCCCCTAGCAAGCAGGAGGGGGATCCAGGTCCGCCTTCTAAAAGCAGCAGCCTTCAGGGAGCAGATGTGGAGACACACACACACACACACATATAAATACGCGCTTCTGTGAAATACGAACAGCTACACAAAAGGGGTTCACCTTTATGGGCTTTTAAGGGGAAACGGCTGTTCCGTGTTGATATACTTTGGCTTTGTATTATTGGGAGAGAACAGTGAACTTGGCATTACTGAACTGAGGTGTGTGGTTTAGAGCAACCTTGGCCAACTCCCAGGGCTCCACAAGTCTGAAAGCGGCCAAGGTTGGAGACCCCTGGTTTAGAGCAATACCTGGGGTGCTCCCTATCCCCTCCCCCTCCCCTTCCTCCTCCTCACCTGTACAACACATCAGCCACAGGCAGGGATCCTAAATCGGTCTGTTTTTGCAGGAGATGGACGGTGTGAACAAAGGTTTTGAGGGAGCCCCTGGGCAAAAGACAACAAGGGAGAGGTCCCTCTTCAGACACCGTAAGATGCTAATGGAGGCGGCAGAGCTCTCTAAACAGAGGAGGACCTGACACTAATGCCCAGAGAAATCAATAAGTCAATCAATCAATAAGACTTGGGGACTGATACCCAGATATTGCATACTGTTTCTGCTTCCAATCAGCGGAGGCCTAGCAGTAAGTGAAAAAGGTGGTTCAAACCCAGTGGGGAAAAAGGACGCAACCTGGGTGGGAAAAAGCAGGCAAACCTATCTAGGTGGGGATGAAGGGAATTCTTGGGAGCGTTTTGCATGGTGGTCAGAATGCAAAAGGACCCCCCAAGAGTGCAGAGAAGGTCCTGGCCGGTTCTGCTTTGTGACGACTGTCTCCAAACTCAGGGGAACAAGGACCCCCACCACTCCAGCATGGAAGAGACGGAAAGACACCCCGATCCTGCTCCCCGGGGGCTTCCTTTCCTCGGCAGAACCTTCTCTGAATGCCCAGGGAAGACCGGGAGCTGCAGAGGACCTTCCTGAGCGGCTGTTGGGTTGCCTTCTGTCTTCAGGGGTTGCCCAACAAAGTTACCAGGACTGCAGACAGGAAGAGCCCCCTCCCCCCCCCCGGCAGTTTGCTGTCCTGCAGGGCAACGCAGAGACCCCCGACGTAAGCCAACCTCTTTAAACAGGGATGGGAAGGCACCAACAGGGCCTCCTCCAAGGAACAGGTAGTCCTCAAGCCCACAAGGCTTAAAGCTTGCCAAGTTGGAAGAGCCTTGTACTAGGCCAACAATCGAGCAGTTAAAACCAAGGGTCTTCCAACTTGGCAAGCTTTAAGCCTCGTGGACTTCCACTCCCAGAATTCCTGAGCTAGCATGACTGGAGAAGGAGGAATTCTGGGAGTTGAAGTCCACAAGCTTGCCAAGTTGGAAGAGCCTTGCTTTGGACGGCCACGAAAGGAACTGTGGGAAGTCAAGGACTACCTGTTGGGCTTTTTTTTATAGATGGGTGTGTCAGAAAAGACGAGGGGAGGGGGCTTTTCTTAGCGTTGCTGCCCCGAAGGACACCAGAGGACCCTCCCCCCCACCGCACTCCCCCTACCTGGCACAGGCCAAGGCCACCAGGGCAGCGGCGGCGTTCTCCTTCTGCCGGTGGGGGATCTGCTGGCCGCAGGGCGAGGCCTCCTCCAGCCAGGAGCAGAGCAGAGCCTCGATGCCGTTCAGGCAGTCGGCGGGCTCCTTGGTCAGGCTCAGGGGCTGGCAGTCCCGGAGGCAGGAGAGGAGCACCTCGGCGGTGACGTTGCCCAAGGAAGGGTCGGTCCTGCTCTGGGACTCGATCAGCGGGAAGACCAGGAGCAGGCCCATGCGGGAGGTGAAGGGCGCCTGCTCCGACTGCTGCAGGAGGCCCTGCCGCTTAAGCAGGGCCAGCGCCTCCTCATCGCCCGAGCTCTCCCGCTCGTGCTGCTCCTCCAGGGCCAGCTGGCGCTGGGCGTTCCAGAGGCCCCGCAGCGCATTCAGGCGGTACTCCAGCAGGCGGGCGTAGGCGTTGCTCTGGTTGCCACAGATGGCGCGCAGGCGCTCCGACAGCTCCGTGGGGTTCTTGGTCTCGAAGGTTAAGATCTGGAGGGGACAGAGAGCGGGAGACCTTCAGGCTCAGGGAGGCCTTCTCCACATCCCTCCCCGGGTTCAAGCCCGGAGCCTTCGGGGAGGGGAAGGGCTCCAAAGTCATCACCCAAAGCGGGGAGAATATCTGCAGCTCTGCAGGCTTTTGAGCCGGGTTTCCCAACCTCGGCCGCTTTTAAGATGAGTGGACTTCAACTCCCAGAATTCCCCAGCCAGCACCCTCTTCAAAGCGGCCAAGGGTGAGAAAATACTGAGTTTTCCAGGAAGGCAGACTGGAACCAATAGCCAAGCCATGGGCCTTTCCCCTCATAAAATCCACGCTGGTCCTTGGCATCAATTCCCCTCGTGCTGCTACTGAATGGCTGCCCTCAGGAAAAACATAAAGCTTGATTCACTTACTGCCCTGACTGCTTTAAAAGCCTGAGCTTTCAAGTGGGGGAAGAAATACTATCAGTTCCCTCATTTTATCCCCCATCTTGAAAGAGCATGCAACACACACACACACACTCATACGCTTTGATTAACGACCAAGCGTCAAATTTGTGTTGTGCCAAGGTACCATTAAAGCAGAACCACTACCCAGACGGATTTAAAATTTCGGATAATGTTACCATTCGCTTTACGATCAGGATCAGATATTTATGAATTCACAACCTTTCCTGGGTTGCTTTATATGGCCTGTAGATGACATTAGATGACACATAAAACCAGAGCTTTTGTTTTTTGAGCAACTTCAATGGCAAGGAGCAAGAAATAGGATTACTGAGAAAGGATTTCAAGGCCAATTAGCCAAATAAATACAAGCTGACATACGTCGTTAGCTAAGTGCTGCAAACATTGATTTAGCTTGGGTGTAAACTCACAAAACAGGGTCTAATAAAATCCATTCGGTTTTCCAGCATTGCAAATTCACTGTGGCATCCTCCAAATTCTAAGACGGTGCAAAATTTAACAGCGGCAATTTCTGCTTTTTTATTAGGAAAATGTTGTGATTTCACGCAGGGAAAGACGTGCTGGCAAATAAGTTTAAAACGAACAGACTTCAACTCCCAGAATTCCCCGGCCAGCATGAAGTTGAAATCCACTCATCTTAAAAGTTGCGAAGGTTGAGAAACAGGGTTCTAAGGATTATGCATGTTTCCACGGATTTGACCCCAAGAGAATAACGAACAGCTCCGGATTTGGGTGGAAACTTTTACAAGGCTAGCCACCACGTCCCCTTGCCTTGTTCTGCTCCTCGGTATATTATCTCTCTGCTGAGTCAGGACCACTGAGGAGAGAATTCCTTGGTTATTCGGGGTGAATTCCCCTTGTTTTTAAGAAGACAAAAGTAATGGAGGATCACAGCCAGTCCAGTGGCTTCTTGGGAATAAAGGAGAACTGGCGCATGACATACACACCCCCACCAAATATAAATATATATATTCTTTTACATAGATAGGAAAGAATAGACCCTCTCCTGCAGCCGAGATGCTTGCTGTGTTGGCAAAATCTATACCCAGGTAAGCACAGCAGCAACCCTGAAGGCTGAGAATGTGCCAGTCATGGGCCCGAGTGGTTCTTTGCCATTGTGCTGCCAGCAGAGTAGCCTCGAAAGAGCGGTGCCTTCTAGATCTCCAACAGTCAACACAAAAAGCAACTGGTGTGTGCTAGAACAATCGATTTCAGTCCTGGAAGCGGCCACGCACCACACAAAGCAAGGACAGGACAATCACAACTGTTTGTGTAACCCCAGGAATGGGTGGCACACACTGACCTCTGAGAAGGGTCAGGGCAAAGGGCCCCTTTGGGATGAGGGAGGCCTGGCTGGCACTGGGCCTTGGGGGTTTTTTTTTTTTGGCTCTGAATGAGGATTTCTGTCGCCAGCAAGTACCCCGTGAGTCCTGTCTGGTTTCTCACCTATGCTATATTCTTCACGTATGTACAGGCAGTCCTCGACTTAACAACGGTTCATTTAGTGACTGTTCAAAGTTACAACGGCACTGGAAAACGTGACTTAGGACTAGCTTTTTCCCCACAGGTACCACCTTTGCAGCATCCCCAGGGTCAGTCACGTCACCAAAGTTCGGAGGCTTGGCAACGGGTTCATATTTATGACGGTTGCTGCGTCCCAAGGTCATGGCGGGTCCCGTTTGCAACCTTCTGACAAGCAAACTCCAAGGGGTTCGCTTAACGACCGGGTTACTAACTTATGACCTGCGGGGACTGGCTTAAGAATGGTGGTGAGAAGTCGTAAAATGGAGGCGGGGGCAGCAAAACTTTGCTTAGCAAATGTTGCACTCAGCAGGAGAAATTTGGGGCTCCATTGTGGCCGTAAGTTGAGGACCCTGATATTTTTATAACCATCCCACTTTCTGGTATCATATCACAGTTTTTCTCTACCAGAACTCCTAAGTCTACCGAGAATGCTTGCGACAGACCCCGGGGGGCTGCCACCAGACAGGACAATCAGGTGATAACACAGCATCCAGGTATACTTTGCCAGCATCTGGGTCGTTTGTGTGCAAAAAAGGGGAAAAAAGTGAGCTCCTGAATTAGCTCTACCAAGACCACCACCCCATCCTCCCCTCTTTGGAGGAATTTCTCAACTTCCTCGTCATTCCATTTAAATAATTCTTGCACTGAAATTACTGGGTAGCCCACAAAGGACTCCCACTTAACCATGATCTCTCGATCTCTCTCTCTAGGAAAAGAAGTACTCCTAACTTCTTTAACTGTGTTTGCTGAGCAACGGGAGCTAAAATTCTGCAGAAACAGCAAACAGGCTGCCCATCGAAGAGGCATTTATTTTTAAATAAACACTCTGAAGTCAAAGGGTTCGGAGTGACTTCCAGGCTGGCCTGGTCTTGAAAAGCGGGAAAGAGGCCAGAGTTCGTTAGTACCAGGATGGGGGACCACTAGGAAATCCCAGGGCCGTAGAATAAACTGGGAAGTCAATCCCAGAAGAATGCGATAAAAAAAACCCATCTCTGTATAGATGACAGTGCAGTTGAAAAGAAGCCTGCCAACAATGGGAAGCTCTTATTGCAGATCTATAGCACAGCCATAACTGGAATTCTGTGCTCGGTTTTAGTCATCACATTTGAAAAGGCTATGAAGAACTGGGGGAGAGGGGGGGGTAGTGCAGACAAGGACAAACAAAACTATCAGGAGCTTGAGAAAAACATCTGAGACGGGCAAGAACAAAATGCAGGAAAGTTTAAGAAAAGGAGGAGGAGGAGGAGGAGGAGGAGGAGGAGGAGGAGGAGGAGGAGGAGGAGGAGGAGGAGAATAATGCCCTGGGTGAGGAAAAGAGGGCTAGGAGCTGCTTTCTGCCCCCTCCTCCTCCTCCTCCTGCTCCATCGCTAGCGGCAGGGGCCATTCAGTGAAACCACAGAGAAAAAGGACAACAGAAACCTCCTTGACATTGTGGGCAATTAATCTGCGGGATTCCTCACCACAAGATATGAGGAGGATGCGATATGAAGATGACCAGAGTGACAAGGGAGCAGGGGAAGTCGGGGAGGACACCCAGGAGGAGGGACGTTCGTCTCAAAGACTCAGTGCTGCCTCTGTGTGTGGGGACAACCCGGTGCAGGGACCCCCAGGAGGAGAGGGCTGGGTCCCTAGATCTCTCGGCCTCCGACTGGATGCTCCCAGGCGAGGGTTGGCCTTCGGGAGTCAAACTGAAAGTCAAGAAACTTTCCTCGTTTTGAGCGAAATGTGCAAAGTTGCCAGACGTAATCTGGGGTGTGCCTCACCCCCACCCCCCCGCCCCCCACAAGCATTTGGGATGATCCATTGCATTTTTATGTGGGAGAAATGTAAATTTAGAGCCACTCGCTGGTGAGATGGGCAGCATATAAATTTAACAGGCAAGTCCAATCCTGACCGGCCAAAGGTTGACTCAGTCTTCCATCCTTCTGAGAGGTTGGTAAAATGAGGACCCCGATTGTTGGGGCAAGAAGCTGACTCTGAAGCGGCATATAAGTCTAAGTGCTATTAACAAATAAGTAAACAGTAAAAATACGAATGGGAACAATCAGCTGTACGCAGCCGCTTTTCCGCCTGAGTGGTATTGGACGGCCCCTGTATCCTGCCCAGCTACTAGGGCCTTGTGGGCTCTGCTGGCTGGCAGGGTGCTGGCCTTTGTACTCCCATTTATGCGTTAAACACCCTTCGGGGAGAGGCGAGGGAAAGGAAAGGCTCATCAATTGCTATTTACATTTCAGGAACTCCAAACATCCACGTTATCAGCTTCCATTCCACAACATGTTTTCTAAACAATTGTAGAGATTGTACAATTACCTTGAAACTACAGCAGGCTCTCTGAGCAATTACTGCACAGGGCTGTCATGTGATTAATCATCATTTAAAGCAGGCTTGCAGAACTAATGGGCTCAATTCTATTTCTGGATGCAAACTATATTGATGCAAAAAGAAAAAAAAACCCCAAACAAGAACCACCGCCTTCTGGACCACAAGACCACAAACCATTCCACGTTCTTTGACAGATCACAACAAAAACAAGCCTTTCCCCCCCCCCCTCCAAAAAAAGGGGGCCGTCAGCATTTATTTTAACAAAAGGCTTGCGGTGTGTGGGCCAGTGTCATTTCCACCACCCATACTCGGTTGCTTGTCCACCCGAAGAGCGGATGGCAGCCTGGGCTCCTTCCCGGCAACACAATAGCATCCCTTCAAGCTCCCTACACAAACGCAGGTGACCAAGCATAAGCCTTCAATGCGGTGCCTGCTGAACCGTCCCCGTTTGGTTCACACCACCCGGCTTCTGACAAAGAACCTGTGTCACTGAGAGCCACCCGGCTGGGGAAGAGGGCGGAGTGACGGAGGGAGGCGCATCAGAAAAGCCGTAGCAGGGAAGTCATTGGCAGCCCGGGGCTCTTCGGCTGCCCCTCTTTTTAAGGGCGGGGGGAAGAAGCCCAGCATCATGGTTCCTCTCCCTTGGCTTTTGGGCCGTCCCAGGGAGCTCAGCCCCGGAATAAACCGCGGGCACAGGTCAGAACCAGGCAGGCCATCCAGCAGGAAAACCAGAATGAGAGGATCCCCCCTGGGTGGGGGGGGGGCGGGGGGAGGATTCCCCAGGAGAAAGAGAGAGGAGGAGGAGGAGGAGGAGAGCCGCCCAACCTCTGGCCTCTGCTGCCTCCTTACTGCTGAATCACCTTTGCGACAGGCAGCCTGTGGAGCAATGTGGACGTAGAGAGACCTGCCCCAGTGTTTACATGGCCCCTTCCTGCTCTCGGAGGGGCACCTGGTTTCCTACCCCGCATCTTGACCCTGCTGGGATCAAGAAATCAGAGCTGCTCTCTGCCCCTCTCCTCCCCCCCCAGGCCCCCCCCCCTCCCCCCCCCCCCCCCCGCCCCCGCCCCCCCTATTTTCCAGGTTCTCATCCATCCTTCACCCGCTGGCCTTCCAGAGGTTGTCCTTCAACCAAGCTCCCTGGGTCCTCCTCCCACCTGTTTCTCCTCACTTGGGCAGGTTCTCCCATCCGGTCCCTTGGCCAGGATCACCTCTAAACTTTCTCCTCTTGACCTCCGCCCGCCTCCAGTTCTTCTTCCTTCGCGGCCTTCCTTGGCCCACCCCTCATCCCATATCTTCCAAGGGTCTTCCCATCTCCCACCCCCTTGGGCCCACCCTTCCCCATTCCATCCCCTCCATTCCAGTCCCTCACAATGGGAAGGCTCCTTCCAGGACAGGATTTGAGGTTTCCAGTGGGCCGGTTCCCCACCTGAGCATCCCCCCCTCTGTTAAATCCCTGACCCAGGTGTGCATCTCCTTCCCAGAAAGAGAGGTGGGGGGTGATCCCTCCTTCCTCCTCTCATCTTTCCTTCCTTCCTTCCTCCCTCCCTCCCCATCCTCTCTAAACCCTCCTTTCTTCTTTCCTTCCTTCCTCCCACCTCTCAACTTCCTTCTCTTTCCTTCCTTCCCTCACCTGTCTACCTTCCATCTCTTAATTCTTCCTTCCTTCCTTCTTCCTTCCCTCCCCATCCTCTCCAAACCTCCCTTTTCTTTCTTTCCTTCCTTCCTTCTCTCACCTTCCATCTCTTCCCTTCCTTCTCTCACCTGTCTACCTTCCTTCCATCTCTTAGCCTCCCTTCCTCCCTTCCTTGACTCAGTGGGACCCCCCAGGGCCCTCTTTGGCCCCCATTCCCTTGGTGGTGATGGGGGGGGGG